>CM052713.1:3037999-3063318 GCA_028551405.1 Uromys caudimaculatus
ATTTTTATTATTATAATTAATAATTTTATTACTGAGAAGAGGAAACCTAGCACTGGCAGCAAGTGACTCCTGGCACTGGCTATAATACTTGGAATTTTGAGGTTCAGGGAATTCAGTCTTTGGTGGCCCAGTGTATCAGGAGAAAGGGGCACCATATGCTGGGCTTCTGTGGGCAGGCAGGGAGCTACTGAGTATGGGCCCCTGCAATGATGGTGGCAAAGGTGGTTCTTCCATTGGCTGCATTTCTGTCAGCACTTGTACCCTGGAGAGAAGCACTGTGGCGGGCAGAGGATGACGGGCAGAGGGCGGGCCTCAGCGCTGCACCAGTTACCCAGGGTTCCATCCCTACAACATCAACAAAATTATGATAAAGAATAATTTTGAATAAGTCATAAGATAGACTTACGAAATGCTGGATTTAAAGATAACTGTTTATTCCGAGATGTGGCTTATTGGTCTTTTTCTCCCTCGATGACCTGCTTCCACCTCACTGCAGTGTCGGTAGTGAACAGGGGATGAGTCCTGAGTGCACACTCACTAGATCAACCACGCTCTAAGGACAAAGCAAGTTCTGACGTCTCCTAAAGGATTAAATATTTCTGTTTTCTGAAAAGAGTTATTTTGTATTTTGTTTTCTATTAAAATGTATTTAGTTTCAAAAAAAAAAAAAAAAAAGACATGGTGCTGGAAAGGTAGCAGAAAGTTCTCCATCTGGAATTGTAGGCAGCAGGAAGAGTCAGTGAATCACTGGGCTTGGCTTGATTTTCTAAAACCTGAAAGCTAACCCACACTTCCTCCCACAAGGCCACACTCACTTCAATGAGAATATACCTTCAATAATGCCATTTCTTATGAACCTATGGGGGCCATTTTCATTCAGACCAGAAAAACTACCATGCAGAAGTGTGGATCCTCATGTCACTGGAGGGGGCTGGCCTTCTCTACAGCAGGGTCATGTTTATTTTCCTAACCGTTTTATTGACATATTTATATGTCAGCAGTGCATGGGCAGTGCATTGACATGAATAAGAAAACAATTCACATGTGCAATAAATTTGAAAAAGCAAAGAGCAATCTTCATATATATCAATTTTCCTATCAGTCAATTTTTAGAATTCCAATATGGCTAAGCTTCTGCTAATCTAGCATTTAAAAATGCAAAAGCTTTATTGTTACTATACTGAGTTCATTTAGTATCCACACCTGTACATGGTTTATGGATGACTTCTTGGGATTGGATAACCTATTGGCATAGGAGAAGTGAGAATCCATTTATATTTCTTATCTGGAAATGTTTCAGGATGCCTAAGGTCTCCTGCAAATTACTTTCAGGTTCCCAGTCCTATTTACTAGGGATCTGCACTCAGTTTTGCCTGAGAGTTGTCCATCTCACTCTCAATCCATGTCAGATTCAAACGTTTGATTCAGTCCCTTCCAGGGGACACTGGACAAAGATAGCATGAAGGCTGACTGTAGCCTCATTGTCCATAACTCACTAAGTTTCTACCTCATATGACAATCTGGGCATAGGGACTGGCTGCCTAATGAAACAGACATTTATTTTCCTGAATATAAAACTGTTGATGAGATAAGTAAAGACTTGGTACACAATGTAGTCTTCATCTTTTCCCACCACAGTATTCTCTGATTTTCTTTTTGTAAACTTTACTTTTCCTACATTGACGTTCTAGCAGAAGACATTGAAACACGAGTCACAATGCACCCTAGATTGATTCCAATAATAGGCCACAGGGCCATATCAGATGGAAGGCGTCTGTGGCAGCCACAGTGGGGAACAGAATGTTGACCCCCACTCCCAGTAGTGGGCCCACCCTCCCTTCATTCTGCATGTTGGGGTCCAGCAGTCACCTCACAAACCACGTGAACACTGATTTCAGTCAAACAGGGATAGTTTATTGAGCATATGCCACAGGTCTGGTTAACCAGGGCCATGGTCTAGATTCAGGAACTGAACCATAACCAAAGTTAAGATCCTACAGGGTTTTAAATACCCCCAATTCACAAACATGTGACAAGTTATTTTACGAATCAGGATTTAAAGATAGGGGATTTCCTTAGGAACATGACTTTGTTGTACACTTATCCTGCTCCCATTGGTTGTGGTATTCAACTGTGGGAGGGGACTTGCCTTTTCTAATATTCATGTCCTAACTTGTATACCAGGATGGGACTTGTCTAACATTCATGTCTTAAATTGCCAACCAAGATGTCAGTTAGCCAAGTACATGTCTCGCCGGGCAGTGGTGGGGCACACCTTTAATCCCAGCACTTGGGAGGCAGAGACAGGCAGATTTCTGAGTTCGAGGCTAGCCTGGTCTACAGAGTGAGTTCCAGGACAGCCAGGGCTACACAGAGAAACCATGTCTCGAAAAAGCAAAAAAACAAAACCAAGTACATGTCTCTTTCTGCCAAGTAGGATGCCAGTTTCTGCCAGTAGGAGGCCTTGGGAACTTACACTTTACTAGACCACTCCTCAAAATGGAAGTCTTATTCCAAATAGTTTCTTACATTGATGCAGATGTCTCTTTATGTTGGGGGTCCATCGCAGGGGCAGCTTATAAAGGCAAATACCACAAAAACTTATGCATAGGTGCAGGAAGTGCTGTTGGGTTGTTGGTTCAGGTCCAAGCTTATTGTGGGTAACTATATAAAGCAGTTCTACCGACTTGTATTGTGATTGGTTTCCAAGGGCACAGAACATAACAGAAGATGCAATCAATCTTGGTATTTGTAAGTTTCCTAGTAACAGCAGAAACGTATGTGAAAGTTTCCTTAATGGCAGGGTAGCCAGGTAACAGTTACCTAGGCCTTAACATTCCATTGAGGGCTTAATATTTTACCTGGGTCCTAACAGTGAGGGAGGATATAGTCTCTATCATGGTAATGGATGTTGGATCTACTGTGGTGATCTCCTGAGGTATGAGAAGGAAAGGATGAGTAGGGTAGAGTTCGTGCAACAGACTGCTTGCAGGTTTGTATGAACCATGAAAGTTCTCATAGGAAAACTTCTTTACTTTACCATATGCTACAGAATTACCTCTGACATTTGCTGGGATTGGTGCTAGTGTCATCTTGCCCACTAAGGTTGGGGTCTGTGTAGTCCCAAATATCTTGATTGTTTTTGAGAACATTCAAGCATGTAGACACCACATGTTGTAGGAATAGATGCCATCACAAGGGTCTTAGTTCTCTGGGTACTTTAATGGTGTACTTGTTACGGTCTGTTTCAGTGATTGACCAAGCCAGCTCAATCAGTCAACAGGTTCTTCAAGGAGGGAAGGAGGATTAAAAAGAAAAAAAGACAATTAGACAACACTATAGCATGATCCAGCCATGAGGTCATGAGGCAGGTTTATTTTTTTCCAGTCTACTTTTATATCATTCTAGGTATATACAAAGAATATGGTCAGTCCTAAGTCATAAACAAAGTAGTCAAGGAACAAAGAAAGCATAGACAGAAGGTCCCATGTCCTCAGGGTCTTAAACAAGACCCATCAAGATACAAAGACCACATTCCTCAGCTGTATTCATTTTGAGTTCTAGGCCAAAGTTAAATTCCTGCCTGAGCCCTACTTCTGTGTCCTGGCCCAATGTCAAATTCTTGCCAACTTTCTAGAAGAGGCCCCAAAGCTCTCCACAAGTGATAAAACACCAGGACCAGAAGCAATTCATGAAAAGAAGGGTGTGTTGTGTGATCACAGGGCTGAGAAAGGGGCTGAAATATTGACTTCCTAGCAGGTTTCCATCCTGCATGTGTGACAGTGGTGACTTAATGTCAGTCCCCACCCAGACATCCCATAACACATTTTGTCTTTTTTTTTTTTTTTTTTTTTACTTAAACACAGTGTGAGGAGTACTGAGGACATTATCCCTGGATAAATGTCACCATCAGCCTCGACTACTAATGGTAGTCAGGGAGGCAGAATTATTGACAGAAATCAGACTTAGTCTGGGAATGCTAAGCATCAGAATCATGAGCTGATGTTTACACCATTTTTTATATTTCAATTACTGTGTGTGTGTGTGTGTGTGTGTGTGTGTGTGTGTGTTGTGAGTGGTATGTGTGAATATGCTGTGACCCCATCCCTTGGGCTGGAGTCCTGGGATGACTAATATAGAGAAAGCCAGCTGGACCCCAGCATTCATTGCTCTCTACTTCCTGGCTACAAACACAACCTAATAAGCACCACACACTCCACCACTGTGCTTCACTAATTAAGATAAACTGAAAGGTTGCAGATGAGGAATCAAGGAATTCACTGAAATGGATTGTGAGGACAATAAGTTTAGTAAAAGAGTTATTAGCACTATGGAGAGTCAAACAGTCAACCACATAGCAGAGGCTCTGAGGAGAGTTAAAGCCCAGCACCAGATACAGACAACATGAGAGGTCTGAAGAAGGACCAGGGCCTCCATGGCAGTACCAGGTCCCCTTCTTGTCTTTGATACCAAGAGAGAATTTTGGGAAGGGATGGTGAAAAGGCAGTGTGTCCAGCAACACCTTCTAAGATATAAGCTCTCATTCCCTGGTTAAACAAACAAACAAATCTATTGGCTGGAGATCCATAGGTGGTGTTTCCGCAGGGTCTGGTGATACCTGTGGAAGGGGAGGGTCTACTGCAGGCCTTAGCAGCAGTTGGGTCTGGATGTAATGTCATAGATTGTGCCCTCAGTGTGAGCCAAAATGACCCCTGCTTGGACTGCTGTAGTGGCTATTCCTGATTGTCAACCTGACTATATCTGGAGTGAACTACAATCCAGAGTTAGAAGGCTCACCTGTGATTCAGATCTCGAGGCTGGAAGACACAAGTTTCTGACCTGGATCTTGGCATGGAGATCTTGAGGCATAGTGGCCATGAAAAGCTTAGGCCCAGGTAAAGTAGTACACACCTTTAATCCCAGGAGACTGAGGCAAGGAGATCTCTGAGTTCAAGGTCAGCCTGGGACAAAGCAAGTTCCAGATCCAGGAGTGGTGGTACACACCTTTAATCTGGGCCACACCTTCTGCTGGAGACCTCCATAAGGACACTGGAAGAATGAAGATTCATTCTTCTTTGCCTGCATGCCTTGTGGGACTAAGCAAACGCTAGATCCTTGGACTTTCATTCACAGCTGCTGATGACCATTGTTGGGGAGTTGGACTACAAACTGTAAGTCATCAACAAGTTTCCTTACTCTATAGAGACTACCCATAAGTTCTGTGACTCTAGAGAACCATGACTAATACAGCTGCTTTGTCAGAATAAGAAAAACAATTGAAATATACTTCCGTAATTTATAAGTCATGTAGTATGTGGTCAGCTGCTGCAAAGGTGTCTATATGTGTTTGGTGTATAGCATTCTTAGCTTCAGGCTGGGCAGAGGGTGCTGCTCTCTGATTCTCAGATACATTCCTAGAATATTTATTTGCCAAAAGGAGATGGTAGCCCAGATATCAAAGTTGCAATCAAAGTGTCTTTGTTACACTTCTATTGCTGTGAAGAGACACCATGACCACAGCAATGCTTAGCAAAGAAAATATTTAATTGAAATATAGAAATATGGCATGTCTCACCAAAGAGATTAGGCAGGGCTCATAGAGGCTCACTGAGACTGAAGCTTCAAACACAAAGCCTGCATGGATCTGTACAGGTCTTCTGTGTATATGTTGCCACCATTAGCTTGTTTTTGTGGGGCTCCTAACAGTGGGATCAGATGTATCTCTGACTTTTCTGCCTGCTCTTGAGAAGCTTTTTCTGCTTGGGTTGCCTTGTACAGTCTCCATAGGAGGGCAATCGCCTTGTCTTATACTATCTAGTTTGGTCCTGCTTGGCTGTTGTCTTTTGGAGGCCTGCTCACTTCTGAAGGGGACATAGAGTGGGGATGGATATGGTGGAGAGGGACAGGGGGTGTTAGAAAGAGTGGCGGGGGGAACTGGTCAGGGTATATTGTAAAAGAGGAGAATCTGTTTTCAATAGGAATTAAAAATATGGACATACAGTTTGTGGTTATCAAAATTAGCACTTATGAACTTGAGATAATTCAATGGATAGATGGGTTTTATATCTCAGCTCTAGACATGAGGATGTTTGAATGATGTGAATTTCACAAGTGTTAATATATAAGTCCAAGACTGTGGTATGACACTAGGAAGATGGTTCACTGGGTGAGGGTGCCTGTCACCCGTCCTGACAGTCTGAGGTCTCTCCAAATAACCCACATGTTGGAAGGAGAGAACTGAGTCCTGCAAACTGTCCTCTGTTCTTCACAATAAACTACAGCACGAGTATCCATGCACATAAACTCACGCAAATACATAGAGAAACACGGAATAAATGCACAAAAAAGAATTGTGTTATATTCTTATAATTATTAATAATAATTATATACTAATAATAATTGTGTTATATTCTTATAATTCTGTATAATTATTAATGACATCACCACCATAATATTGATTGTATAATATTTATGATGGTCGTAATTATAATTTCGGGGCCTTTTCCCCTGGATAGATGCCATGGTGGTTTGCTCTTAAGCACCATTTCACAAAGTTTACATAATGCCAAAAGAAAAGTGATATAGCCTGGTTCAGTAATTCTCTAAAGGACAGGATTTGCAGGTAGACAGGGTTTCAAAGGTGATCCCTGAAGCATTTGGCATGAGCAGAAGGAAAAGGAGTAACTTCAGTACTGAATGTTCTGCCATCCAGAGCAACTGGCCTCAAATCCTGGGCCCCTTCGAAAGACTATGAAGACAGACTGGAGTAGGCAGATGTCTGCCAAGGGTCAGCCCAGCAGAGTGGAAGGTCTTCACAGGGAGTTATATCGTCCTAAAAGAGAGGGTGTATCCTAAGCACAATATGTTACAAACACAAAGGAACACTTGTATCTTTCCACAATGTCAGAATTTATTGAGTAACCAATTCACAAGTTTGCTGAAGTTTCAAAGGGAGTAATTTGTCAGACGCTCCCACTTTCTTTGATAACCTTTGCTGAGGTGAACAGCTTCCATTATTCCGACTTTAATTAGAAATACTAGTCACATAATACACAATAAATCTATCAGTCTCTCTGTACCTCTCAAACTTCCTTTGTCTTTCCTCTCTCTCTCTCTCTCTCTCTCTCTCTCTCTCTCTCTCTCTCTCTCTCTCTTTCTTTCTTTCAACCTATTTTTCTCTTTGCTTGATTGCTTGGTTGCTGGCTGTCTATAGGTTACACAGTAAAGTTAAAGGCTTAAGAGGCCACAGCAGACTTCGCCTTTAGAAGCAGGCGGGTAGCCACAGAAGCAGAGTGTGCAGGGATGAGAGAAGAACGCAAGTGAAGACGCAGAGGCGCTGACTAAGCAGCTTGGGTGTGAGAGCAGAGCTGCAGGCTTGGGTCCAGCTGCGGAGGCAAGAGGAAAGGACAAGGTCCAGATGACGGACTGGACAGACACAGGGACATCAGGTTCAATGAGGAGAAATACAGGCAGATAGCAGTGGATGCGGCCATGTCAGAGGCAGGGACTAAATCAAGCTGAAGCCATAGGGTCAGTCAGGAGCTCTCCATTTGACCATCCTCAAAACATTCAGTGGAGGACAAGGTTTGGTTGTTTGTTTTTTTTTTTTTTTTTTTTCAGGAAATCTTCTCCTAGATGATAATTTTATGATCTTCCTGAAATTTAGACAGTTTTGTCTCCATGCAGGGCAGAGAAGCAGATCAGGTCCAGTGCTTTGGGAAAGTCCATGTAACAGAACGAATAGAATAAAGGACTGAATGCAGCCCTTCCAATGAATAGACAGAGGACAGAGACAGAGCTATGGACAGAAAAGTAAGCCCTCTTCCACCTTTTCACGCATGGTAGGTTAGTCTTGACGTCACTATTCCCAATAAATTAAGTCAATATCTGCACTTTATTAAAGATGCAAACCAAAGAACTTTTAAAGAGGGCAAAGATGGCATGGCTCCATCTCCCATGACCGTAAAATTATTTTTTGTGTGTACAGTACCCTGGAATGACAAGACTTTCTCAATATTACTGCAAGCACCAATCCCTGTCTCAGGAGATCTAGGGATTCTGATGGGAAATCAGACAAGGATCCCATGGGACTGCTGTGATGAAGCTTCTTCCTTGGTGCTCTGTAGACGCTCCTCACATGCCCTGGGGTCCAATGGACACAGAACACCTTACAGCATCTCAGTGTCAGTGAGGGACCACATCCTTAAAACCCATCAGTCTAAGTTCAAAGCAAAAGGCATTGAACACCCTGAGTGCAGAGATGATGAGTCTGTAAAAGCCAAGTGCTGATACAGCATTTTAGGTCCATTAATGAACCTTGCATAGCTTCCCAACTAGTTGAAGCCAGTGTCCATACCCCAGAGAACCACATCTTCCTAGGTGTATCATTTTCTTTGTCATTATCGATCATTACTATTAAGAGTAAAATGTCTTTGTCATGGGTTGACTGTGATATGTCCTGTGCTGTCTCATGTGTTTAGACCTTTGGTCCCCTTAGGCATCTGTGTTTCAGTAGTTAGGGAACTCTTGGATGTGTGGCCTGGGCCTGGAAGGAGGCAGTGGATCCATAGGAGACCTGATTATTAATGCATTGAAATGAGTTGCCTCTTACTCTGCTGCCAGTGCTAGCAGGTAAGCCCTCTGTCATGCTGTGCCTGAATCTCTGAAATCCTGACCTAAAACAAACTCTGCTGCTCAGAAGTTGTTTTATGCCATGGATTTGGGAGGAACCTTGAAAAGGAGAGAATGGTAATGGGTTTTGGGTAGCTGTGACTGGTCTACAGCTCCTATGACCTCACAAGGAACCATTGTGAGAAGTGATAGTCACTCACTCATATGAGACAGCAGGTGGGCCTGGATCTTTACTGCAGTAAAGCTAGCTGCAGGTTGGCTAAGAGCAGTTGGATTTAAAACTGTGTTCTGAGATCTTTACTTTTTATTCTTCATCTTTCAGATTTAACATCTATGATACCCACTGACCTGAACATGGTGAGGTTGCTTCCTGGTGGGCTAGCGTTGGTACCTGGATATTGATTTACTGTTTATAGCTTCAGATTCAGCTTGCACATTTGCTTCAGTTTTTAAATCACCGTCCATTTTCTATTTCATCTATCTATCTATCCATTAATCTTTTACATTTTGTACACTGGTTTATTTCTATACCTTAAAACACTTGTCAGTATGTATATATTAGCCATAAAAAAAATAAAATAAAGAATTTGACTATGTCATGCACTTGATCCTACCAGCTTTGTTACTTCCCATGGTATTTCCCTATGTTTCTTTAATTCCGCATCATGGGAAAAGTCTTCCCTACTACCATGCAAATCATGAGACAAAACATGCTACAGGGGATCTTGAGTCTCGTGACTATGGAAATGGGGAGGTTTGCAATAAGCAAAATCTGAGAGTCTGAGTGAAAAGGACATTTCATTGAAGAAGCCTGTGTGTTCACTCTCTAACTAGTGAATAACCACATCTCTCACCGAGGTCAACACAAAGCTCTCTGGTTTATTCAAGCTTGGTGTTCCTGCTGTTCTCATTATAGTCAAAATGTCCTCAAAGTCTGAATGACAGAGGACTCACACCATCTCATATTTCTGAGTTTGTACTCTATGGAGAGTGTGCTTTTGGGGAAGGTTATGAAACACTAGGGCAGTAGAAGCCAGAAAAAGAAATTGGGTCATTCAGGGCAATGAGACCTGCAAAGCCACAGAAGTGGCTGCTTCAGACCCATTTTCTCAAGTCTCCAGCCATGCCTGTCCATTGAGAACCAGAGACTAAGTAAAATCTATGTTGCTTCTTCTCTGGGATTTGGTCATGGCCATGAGAAAAGTAACAGAATGCTGGTAGATAAAAAGCAAAAAAATTATTTTGGTTGTGACTAGCATGATTAGTTCCTTTCTTGCAATGATGTCACTGGAGGCCATTTGTGAGGACTTGCAAACCCTACCCACTGAAGGCACTGGCCAGGTCTGGATCTTGTCCTTACACTGCAGAGAAGCTGTTGCTAAGTTGACTGCAGAGTGTCTGGACTCAGCCACTGGATCATGTAGACGATATTATTGATCACTTGGAAACAGACATTTTGGATCTTATTTCACCTCAAGAGATTGAGTTTGTTTGCTAAACCGATTTGAGCTCAGAACAATTGGAGTTGGTTTTGTGGTTTGTTTATTTTGATTTCTTTGGTGGGTTTTCAGATTAATTTGTGTTTTTACTTTAGTATCTTGTTTTCTAGTACCATTAATTCTACCCTCTTTTTTGATGACTTTTTGTTGAATGTCTATCTTATCTGATATTAGAATGGCTACTCCAGCTTGTTTCTTAGGACCATTTGCTTGGAAAATTGTTTTCCTGCCCTTTACTCACAGGTAGTGTCTGTCTTTGACAATGAGGTGTGTTTCCTGTATGCAGCAAAATGCTGGGTCCTGTTTACATATCCAGTCTGTCAGTCTATGTCTTTTTATTGGGGAATTGAGTCCATTGATGTTACAAGATATTAAGGAATAGTGTCTGTTACTTCCTGATATTTTCAATGTTATTTTTATGTTTGTGTGGCTATCTTCTTTTGGGTTTGTTGAAAGATTACTTTCTTGCTTTATCTGGGATGTGGTTTCCCTCCTTGTGTTGACATTTTCCATTTATTATCCTTTGTAGGGCTGGATTTGTGGAAATATATTGTGTAAATTTGGTTTTATCATGGAATATCTTGGTTTCACCATCTATGGTAATTGAGAGTTTTGCTGGGTATAGCAGCCTGGGCTGGCAGTTGTGTTCTTTTCTGTATGACATCTGCTCAGGATCTTCCAGCTTTCATAGTCTCTGGTGAGAAGTCTGGTGTAATTCTGATAGGTCTGCCTTTATATATTACTTGACCTTTTTCCTTACTGCATTTAATATTCTTTCTTTGTTTTGTGCATTTGATGTTTTGACTATTATGTGACGTTAGGAATTTCTTTTCTGGTCCAATCTATTTGGAGTTCTGTAGGTTTCTTGAATGTTTATGGGCATCTCTTTCTTTAGGTTAGGGAAGTTTTCTTCTATAATTTTGTTGAAGATATTTACTGCCCCTTTAAATTGGGAATCTTCATTCTCTTCTATACCTATTATCCTTAGGTTTGGTCTTCTCATTGTGTCCTGGATTTCCTGGGTGTTTTGGGTTAGGAGCATTTTGCATTTTCCTTGACTGTTGTGTCTATGTTTTCTATGGTATCTTCTGCACCTGAGATTCTCTCTTCTATCTCTTGTATTCTGTTAGTGATGCTTGCATCTATGATTCCTGATATCTTTCCCAGGGTTTCTATCTCCAGGGTTGTCTCCATTTGTGATTTCTTTATTGTTTCTATTTCCATTTTTAGATCCTGGGATGGTTTTGTTCAATTCCTTCACCTGTTTGGTTGTGTTTTCCAGGAATTCTTTAAGGGATTTTTGTGTTTCCTCTTTAAGGGCTTCTACCTATTTACCTGTGTTCTCTTGTATTTCTTTAAGTGAGTTATTCATTTCTGTCTTAAAGTCTTCTATCATCATCATGAGATGTGATTTTAAATCTGAGTCTTGCTTTTCTGGTGTGTTGGGGTATCCAGGGCTTGCTGTGGTGGGAGAACTGGGTTCTGATGATGCCAAGTAGCCTTGGTTTCTGTTGCTTATGTTCTTGCCCTTGCCTCTCGCCATCTGGTTATCTCTGGTGTTAGCTGGTCTTGTTCTCTCTGACTGTGGCTTGTCCCTCCTGCAAGTCTCTGTGTCAATACTCCTGGGAGACCAGTTCTCTCCTGGAGGAATTTGGGTATGGAGAGCTATGGTACAGGGTCAGCTCTGGGGTGCAGACAGAAACCAGAAAGATCCTGTCTCCAGATGTTCCTTGGTTCCTGTGTCCTGATGGCTCTGGGAGGGTCCGTCTTGGGCCAGGAATTTGAACAGAAGTGGTGGTCTTACCTGTGCTCACAGGTGTGTCGGCACTCCTGGGAGACCAGCTCTCTCTGGCAGTATTTGTGTATGTAGTGCTGTGGCACAGCATCTGCTCCGGGCGCAGACAGAAACTGGAAGGCTCCTGTCCCAGGCTGCTCCTGGGTCCCCGTGTCCTGAGGATTCTGGGAGGGTTGCTCTGAGCAGAAGAAGTGCTGGTCTTACCTCCACTCACAGGTTTGTCCACATCCTGGGAGACTAGCTCTCTCTCGGCACTATTTGAGTATGGAGCACAGGATCAGCTCTGGCCACAGATGGAAATTGGAAGGCTCCTGTCCCCCATTAATTCTATTCTCAAATAAGCATGATTCTTTGAAAGTTTGAAATTTAATTTTGCAGATTTTAAATGCTTTGCTAGTATGAAATGGGTGGAGACAATAAGGAATTTCATCATGGTGGGTGCTTTGAATACGTCCCTGTACTATTATACCTGCCAAGCTTTGATGAGATTAAAAGTTTGCCTGTCCTGGTAACTATCATCCAGACTTACCAGGTCCCATCACCCCCTAAAACAAAACATGTCATGTCCACTGAAGACAGCCCACAGCATTTCAGTGTCAAATGAGAGAGCTACTATCCTTTAAATGTCCACCATAGGAGTTTAAGATAGAGGAATTGAATATCAGGAGTGTAGAGGTAATGATGTCTGTAGCGGTGAGTTCTTAAAAAACTCATGGTCATAGTGAAAAAACTATTAAAGCAGCCTTATAGGTTCACTCTCAAACTAGTCCAGGCCCATGTCCCTAATCCAGATCAGCACAGAGTTCCTGAGTCTATCCTCCTCCTTAGTATGGGGCTTTCTGTTATTAAAGTCAAAGTGTCTCCCTCAAGGTATGATGGGAAGAATTGGGTGACTAGATGCAGCAAGGGCCTGCCAAAGGCATGTAACCAGCTACTTCAGACCCATTTTCCCAAGTCAGGAGCTCCTCAACCTGCCATGAGTTCCCTGTCCTCAGAGAGCCTGGGAGAAGGGATACCTTTATCCCTCATGCTGCATCTTGTTGAGCATGTTTACTGCCATGATAAAAATAAGGCAGTGCCTTTATTTCCTGCTGTTACTGACCCATCCTTGGAGTGACATCATGAAGATCTTTGAGAGAAAGGATGGAACTTTGTTCAAAGAAGGCATTTCAGTGTGGTGGAATTTGTCCTGATGAGGAAAGACATGTTGGGTGGAGAGTAGTTTGACTTCAGCATTGGTCTTGAAAGACTTGGCCTTGTCTGTTCATTATTATTATTATTATTATTATTATTATTATTATTATTATTTACTTTATTTACATTTCAAATGTTTTCCCCTTTTCAGGTCTCCCCTTTGGAAACTCCCTATCCCATCCCCCTCCCCCCACCTCTGTGAGGGTGCTCCCCCACCCACCCACCCACTCCTGTCTCCCCTCCCTGGCATTCCCCTACACTGGGGCATCTAAGGCCCTCAGGCCCAAGGGCCTCTCCTCCCACTGATGTTCAACAAGGCCCTCCTCTGCCACACGTATGGCCAGCACCATGGGTCCCTCCATGTGTATTCTTTGGTTGGTGGACCAGTCTCTGGGAGCTCCAAGGGGTTTGGCCAGTTGACACTGTTGCTCCCTCCTTGGGACTGCAAGCCCCCTCAGGTCCTTCACTCCCTTCTCCAACTCCTCCATCTGGGACTCCACACTTAGTCCAATGGTTGGCTGTGAGCATCCACCTCTGTATTTGTCAGGCTCTGCCTAAGCCTCTCTGGAGACAGCTTATCATGCTTCCATCAGCAAGCACTTCCCAGCATCCACAAGAACGTCCAGGTTTGGTGGCTGTATATAGGATGTATCCCTAGGTAGGGCAGTCTCTGGATGGCCTTTTCTTGAGTCTCTGCTCCACACTTGTCTCCATATTTCCTCCTGTGAGTATTTTGTTCACCTTTCTAAGAAACACTGAAGCATCCACGCTTTGGTCTTCCTTCTTAGGCTTCATATGGTCTGTGAATTGAATCTTGGATATTCCGAACTATTGGGCTAATATCCACTTATCAGTGAGTACATAACATGTTTCTTCTTTTGTAACTGAGTTACCTCATTCAGGATGACATTTTCAAGTCCCATCCATTTGCCTTTGAATTTCATGAAGTCATTGTTTTTAATAGCTGAGTAGTATTCCATTGTGTAAATGTACCACATTTTCTGTATCCATTCCTCTGTTGAGGGACATCTGGGTTGTTTCCAGCTTCTGGCTATTATAAATATGGCTGCTATGAACATAGTGGAGCATGTGTCCTTATTACATGTTGGAGCATCTTCTGGGTATATGCCCAGGAGAGGTATAGGCTGGGTGCCCAGGTAGTATTATGTCCATTTTTCTGAGGGTCCGCCAAACTGATTTCCAGAGTGGTTGTACCAGCTTGCAGTCCCACCAGCAATGGAGGAGTGTTCCTCTTTCTCCACATCCTCACCAGCATCTGCTGTCACCTGAGTTTTTGATCTTAGCCATTCTGACTGGTGTGAGGTGGAATCTTAGACTTGTTTTGATTTGCATTTCCCTGATGACTAGGGATGTTGAGCATTTCTTTAGGTGCTTCTCAGCCCTTGAGTTTCCTCAGTTGAGAATTCTCTGTTTAGCTCTGTTCCCCAATTTTTTAATAGGGCTATTTAGTTCTCTGGAGTCTTACTTCTTGAGCTCTTTGTATATATTGGATATTAGCCCTCTATCAGATGTAGTATTGGTAAAGATCTTTTCTTAATCTGTTGGTTTTCATTTTGTCCTATCGGAAGTGTCCTTTGCCTTTGCAATTTTATGAGGTCTCATTTGTCGATTCTTGATCTTAGAGCATAAGCCATTGATGTTCTGTTCAGGAGTCTGTTCATTTTTTTAAAAATGGTTCTGTTTCAATACTTTTGCTTTGCCATGTTGGACTCTGGTTTCATTTGTGGCTTTAACTGTGTAAAGTAAGGAATTTCCCTCTGGCATTCCTATTCATGATTATCGTGAACTTGGATCATCTCTATATGCTCTGCTACATTGCAGTAGCCCCAGCATGTACCTATAATTCTACCCTTTTGATTAAGATTCCACCCACCCAGCCATGGCTCTAGTTGGGTTCAGTGTCCCTGTGTATTTCAGATAATGACAGAACACCATTCTCAGTGGCTGAGCATGGCCTCTTCCCTTGACCTCCTTCCCTGCTTGCTGTAGATCAGTTTTTGTGTTAATTAGCATAGAATTATCCTAGAATTCCAAGCTGAACCCCTCCAAGAACATGGAAGTATCTTTATCATGTGTTGTTGAACAGTGTATGATCTACGAAGGAATCTTATTTGGATGTACACGTAGATTTCATCAAGGATATTAACTTATACATTGTGCATGCCTGTGTGTGTTATGTTTTTGGCATTAGGGTAATACTGGATTTGTAGACTTAAATGATCTTTCCTCGTCTCTCTGGTAAAGCAGCTTGAAAATCATTGATCTCTACTATACTTTTTGGCTAGTAGGTAAAATCCGGTATGCAATTTGTTGGTCCTGGGCTGATCTTGTTGGGAGAAATTGTATTACTCTTTCAAAATTGTACTTACTCTGATCTCCTTACATGTTCATAAAATCCTTAATGTCTCATCACACCCAGGACATAGCAACAGGAAGGCAACAAGTAGTACATATTTTATTACCTCTTGTATCACTGTTGTTTTGTAAATTGAACAATTTCTGTCTTTGAGAACTGTCAACCCTGTGGAGTACAAGGTTGCCTTGTAGCCCCTAGGGGTCCCATGACTCCTACTTGTCTCTGCCATGTCTCACATTTCAATAACTTTTGTCTTCTCTCTTGGTGATTCATTTCAAGAGTTTGTCAGATTTGATCATCATTTCAAAGGCCCAGCTCTTTGTTTCTTTGGTGTTTGTTTCCATCTCTAAATGTCCAGTTATTTATAGTTCTTACATTTCTTAGCTTTCTCATAACTGCTTTGGGGTATTAAATTGTGGGTTTTTTAAAAATCTCTCAACCAAAAATGTATCATTATGATACTTAAGATATCTTTGATTTTCATGATATACAAATTGATAGCTGTAACCTTTTTTCTTAGATTTCCTCTTGGTTTTTTACTTCTAGAATATTGTGGTTGTGTCTTTCGGGAATTTTTCAGGTGGAGGACATATCAGACAAATTTTCATGCATGGATCTGAGTGATGCAAATTTACCATCGACATCCAGTCAAACAATACCAGTCCAGCCTGGTAAACACTGTGTTCCCTGATCCACATGGCAGAGGAAAACTTGAGTACCTCGGGAACAAAGCACTTTAATTATAATCTGGCAAAAAAAAAATATATATTCTAACAGAATAAAAGCCATTACATCCCTGGGCAAACAGTACATTTTCAAAAGAGACACTCAATCAAAAGGCCTGTATATCATATGATTCTTCCTCCCTTTCCCTTAAAGAGTTATAGAGTGAATTTGCTCTGCCTACATTCATGATGACATCAAAAACAAGGCAACAACATGTAGGAAGTAAATGACAAAAGTAACAAGGATTTCTGTAAGTCCAGCTCACCTGATTTATACCTATCAGTTTACCTGTGAATTCTGCCCCACAGGATGGTTGTGTAAAGACAGTGAATACTAATGCTACAGAGACAGAAAGTAATAATTTCTCTGCTGACACACCCAAGGGGACACATGTGGAGACTGAGATTGAGACAGGAATTACCATCTCAGTAACATATCTCTGGATGTTTTGTCCTTCTTGGAGGATATACCTACAGCCAATAGAACCCTGAATACCTGGATAATATTGATATTACTAAGGGAATCTACATAAAAGTAGACATAAGTGAAATTGTCTGCAAGACAACACATAATATAATATTCTACACGGAAGCTCCCCAGCATGAGGACTATCAAGCTGGCAAAGACATATTCCTTGAGTTAACTGTCTACCAAGGACCATCTCCAGGAGGCACCTACGGCCCCGAACAGGAACAGCAGAAGGCTCTGGAAGTGGGTGAGGAGGCAGATTAGTCACCTGTTTAGTAAGTTGTTTCTCTGCCTCCCCATGCGAAGTAGAAGAGACGCAACATCCAGGTAAGGGGAAACAACCAATGGAGAATGGAGTCCCGGCAACTGATTAGGCCTGACTGCCAACGTTCACATGTGTATTTATTTGATCTTTCCTTTTCAAAGCTCTTCACCACTGACAGGCTGCACCCATTTATAGGACATGAAACTTAAGATGTCTGTGACCCTAGAAGGAGTTTTCCCACTGAATCCTGTTTATATGGATTTTGGAGAAGTTGAGTCAGAAGCAGACTGCAATGTAACCAGGGGCTAGGGATGGAGGGTTGGAGGAGAAGGAGTACTTGGTGAAAGGGAGCACAGGTTAGAAAGGAAGGAATCCTGTGGAGACCTTGGTACCACAGGGTAGCTCTTTGCTACATTCTTTGCTGTCAAAGTCACTAACAGAGTCCTTTCTTTGTGTCTTCTTTCAAGGGCTGATGATCAAGCCCAGGCCCATGGTTTCTAAACCACAGGTTCAGCCTGGCGTGGCATACATCTGCAGGAGGGAGCAAGGCCAGAGGGGCAGTGTGAACAAGCTGTTGTTACCTCCAGCAACCAGGGCGCAGGGGCTCTAGCTTTCATCTCCTCCAGAATCTGAACGAGTAGCTTCCACTCTATAAGATCATTATCCCACTGCACAAGTTGTTGGACAGAGTAGTCAGCCACACGACCATCCTGTTAGGAAAAGGCAACCATGCCACCTCTGCAGTCCACGTGAGAGAACTACATTTCCCACATCCCTCGGGGGTCTGTCCTTTCATTCCCATCAACATTACTGATGACCATATTCAAAGAAGTTCTTGCACTCTTTTCATTAAAGAGGCAAAGGAAGAGGAGGGGAGAAGAGGGGCAAGTTGGGCATGCCAAGAAAGAAAAGCAGGGAAGGAGAAAGGCATAAGGCTGGGTGATGGAAGAGATGAGCCTGAGGATAGGAAATCTCAGGCTGGCAGCAGAGGGAGTGGTGACAGGGCCCAAGGACAAGCAGAGAAAGGAGCACAGTGTCCCTGAAGAGGAGAGTTGGGGGTGCGGGGCACAGGTACCCAAGAGTAGAAGAGTGTATCTTCCTGGTGGGTTCTTGACTGTTCCAAGGTGAACCTCTTGGATTTTGTCTGGGAACCTACTTCTGTCCTGGGATGCCCAGGCAAGGTGTGGCTGTAGAGAAGAGAAGCACATGATCCCAGGAGCCTCTTCCTCCTGACTTACCCAGTCTTTGGCTGAGCTGGTAATATCTGTGTCTTTATCTTCACAGCCTTCCTCCTGCGGGCCCCATGTGCTATTACCCATTGAAGGATTATGTAGACGTAAACTTCATGTCCCCCAAAGGTATTCCTTGACTTTAATTGAATAAAAAGGCAAGATCATCCATCCTGCTACTGTGAATAGGTAAGTTGGGCTTGCCAGGGATGTGGCTCGTCACTGCCCAGAAAGGCCAGCATCCTTGGGACTTCCTTGAGCCCAATGCCCACCTTCGGTGTCAGGATTAGAAGGAAACCTAATTGCCATGATACTGCAGATGACAGCCAGTGGTGGTGTGTGCAGCCTTGCTGAATGAAATGTCCACAGTGTTGTCCTGGCACCTTCCAGGTAGGGAGCAGCTCTGTGGGTCAGCAGGGCCTGCCAGCTGACCAGAATGCAAGGAAGTACTCTGTAGGGATTGTTCAGATGAAGTAATTCGATGCCACTAAGTATCACTTGTGTCATAAGAACAGATTCTTGTGTCTGATACTGTCATAGCCCATCACGAAAATTGAACTTTCTTTCCTCCACAGAAGCTGCTGGCTTTGGTCCTTGGAAATATGGCCCTTTGGGCAAGCTTAGCAATTTGTCTGGAACACAGTTCCTGGGCCTTTGTTGTATCCAAGACCAAGTGGCTGTGGCAGTCTGTACTGTTCAACCTCTGTGGCAGTGGTGGTGCAGTGGGGCATCACGGTCATCATAATGAGGACTTACTTTCCCAGCTGCTCTAGGGCACAGGAGTCAGGAACTTGGTATATAGTCAGACACAAAATAGTTTCTCTTCTGGTAACCATTTACATAACTAGCACATTACTACAATTTTTTGTTTCTAGTCTATAACCATGTCAAAACACACTGTGACAAAGGCAACTTAGAAGAGAAAGTATGTTATTTAGGGTCTACATTTGTAGCAGGTTAGAGTACATGACCATCATGACAGGAAGGGTGGCAACATGCAGGCTGGCACTGTGTTAGAGAATACCTGGTAGTTTACCTCTGATTCTTAAGCCTAAGACAGAGGGGAAAGATGGAGAGAGAGAGAGAGAGAGAGAGAGAGAGAGAGAGAGAGAGAGAGAGAGAGAGAGAGAGAGAGAGAGATTTGGCTTTTGAATCCTTAATGCTTTGTGACCACCCTCTACTGACACACCTCCAACTAGGCCATATCTCCTGGTCTTTCCCAAAGTGTTTCACCAACTGGGGACCAACTATCCAAAAATCTATTGGGGCCATTCTCATTCAAAACAATACCGCAAATTGTTGGGAATAGATAAGGTCCCTTGGGTAGCATCACTCTGTGCTCTCATTGGTGAGATCCCTTCCTCCTGTGCTTTGACTGCATTTTCAGACATCAGAAGTGTCACCTGTGTCTATGTTCCCACACACATGTTCCAGGAAGCATACTCAAAGATTTACAGACTTGGTTTCATGAACATCTAAGGAAGATATGAGACAAGACTATTGTGCTCCACTTTCTTGTTCTGAGAAGCTTCTGGGGGTGGGGGAAGTTGCCGTCACAGGGAACCTATGTTTTGCCTCCTGAATCCATGTTGGAGATCTCATGAGTAACTCATAAGGTCAGAATAGTGTAGATTCTAAGACTATTTCTCTGGAAAAGAGCAAATAAGCACACTCCACAATCATTTATTGAGAGACAGAACACACAAAACTACCAGTGGTCTACCATATGTGGCAATGGAGGTCTGACCATGGTGGCAGTGAGTCAAGCTCCCCAGGCAATGTCCCCTGTGGCACCTGGCTCAAACAGGTGGGACATTCAGTGTCCGTGTCTCCCAGCCACTAAACATCCACAACATACTATAACAATGTAAGCAGAAGTCATGGCCCAGTGTTGAGCACCGTGGTATTTAGGAAGTACCCTTTCAATGAGCTCCTTGGATTGGGAGAGTCTTCTAAGAAAACAGAGAAAGATTTTCACAGCCATCCTCTGAGGCCTTGGGAATGGTAGAAATGGCAAGTCTTAGCAACTCTTACTTCTTATCTATTCCCTGTCATGGTGAAATAGCATTGAGTAATAGGATATTCAGGGTGAGGATTCTGGAAGCAGAGCACATGAGGCAGATGTCTGCCCATCTCCCTTCAAGGCGAAGCTGCCTTGCTGAGGCGATGTGAGGAAAATATGTTCCAGAACCACGACCCAATAGGCCAGGCCAGTTCCTATCAACAACTCTAAGGCACCAGGCCTTCTCTGTCTTGGGGACTTTGTTCATCAAAGGACATATCACTTGTATTGCCCTTTGAGCCAGCAAATCCACACTGCACATCTTAATACAATTCAAGATACATCTTTTTAAGCTGATTCTCCTGTTTCTGCAGGCTGCTCACCATAAAAGGAAATTGATAATTCGCTGCCGTCTGCCTCAGTTTGTAATTTCCCAAAAGTCCTACAAATTCCACAATACAGAGAACATACTCATTCTCTAGCTGTTCATGTTTCATGTACAAAGCTGCAACATAGGATTGGCCACCACTAAGTTCTATGATCTATATGCTCTCTGGACTCTAATACGCTGATGAGAGTTATCTTGAAATGAAAATCTAGCCATCAAAGCTTCCCTTCTTGTGTCAGGAATGAGAGCTTACTAGGCCAAATACTTGTTCTGCAAACATGAGGAGTTGGGCTCAGATCTAATAGCCATAAAAAAGCCTTCATGCCAGTGTGAGCCTACAATCTCATGCCTGTGGTGATAGGAAGAGACAGACTCCTTGGAATTCCCATGCAAATGATCTAGCCAAATTTCTAACCTCCAGCTGCAAGGCAAGAGTTTCAGAAAACAACTGGAGACCTCTCACTACTCACACACGAGCCAACACATGCTAGTGCTCCAGACGCACATATGAAGTCATACAACTGTCCCTAGACAGATACACAAAACAAAAGAGATACGAAGAAGGGGAAACCATTGGTGAGCATTTCATCTTCCACAATGATGCTCCTTGTGTGTGAGATGTGTTTCTCAACCTCTGATCATGATTTTCATCCAGCGGCATTCAGGTGAAAGGCTCATGCGTAACTGTGCTTAACTTGATTGTTGTCTCATCAGGTGTGTCTTCCACAGAGCACGCATTGGCTGAAATATATGAACAGTAGGGTAATCTCTTCTCAGTTAGCTGGCTGGGAGTGCTTGTAGCAGGCTTGCCCACAATGTCTCAGTGCTCAGAACCCTCTGAGTTCATTTATGCCCTGATGTGAAAATTCAAGTTGTTTGAAGAAACTGGAGCAGTGTAACAATCTTCATAGTTTAGACAAGACTGCTCAGGCCTAACATGTGAATTCTTTGTTATTAAATGCTGTTGCGTGTAATTTTAAAAGCATGCTCTATCCTTGCCCACTGAGCTATGACCTCTCCTGGTTCCTCTAGCTCCAACTCGATCTTGACCATCCCCCAACCTGGGGAATCTGGGAGCTGCTGTCTGCACTCCAGTGACTTCACCAAGCTGCCAATAACTGCCCTGGCTGCCCTCTCTCTTCTCCTGCCAAACTTATCGCCATGGATGGAAAACACTAGACAGTATTATTACTTTAAAACTAGCCAGATAACTCAATGACTGGGTGAAGAATTTCCTGCCCTAATCTTTATCAACTAGCTCCTTCCATCTTTCTTGGCCTCCATTGGAGGTGGAGGCTACAAACTCTAGGGGTTCCAAGACCTACATGCCTGCTGCTTCTTCCTCCAAAACCTCATCTGAAAAACCTTTCTCCTGCCTCCCTCCTCTTCCTCCTGGGACCGGGAAGTCCCATCTTTTTCCCTTTGCCCAGCAATTGGCTTCTGCCTTTTTTATTGACATAATCATGTACCAATTAGGGAAACTGCTCCCCCCTACAAAATGCTCACTTGATTTTTATCCTGACTGATCATTAATACATTCCTTCCTGAAAGAATCTTAAAACCTCCAAGTCCATGTGAATAGAAGTACTGGGCCACTCACTTATCAGTCAGAATCTTCTAATCATGTGTACCCTTTACCAAGGAATGTACTTGGAGCTATTCCAGCACAAAGATTTGGTATTGACATCTCTAGCTGCTCTTTTGCCAAGGCACATTTGTGCTATAGTTAGCTATTTTTGAAGCCCTGACATGTCACATCTGAAGCATGACCACAGGGCTCCCAAATTCTTAACAGTTGGTGAGCATGTCCAACTGTGTTACAATTCTGTAGTTGTACAGAAGCCAACATCCAATACCCTGTCACAGCTCTTTTTTTTTGGGGGGGGGGACGCAGGAAAGTTGAATTTTTGTTCAAGGCTACAAAAGCAGAGAACTGCTTAGAGCAATACCTGCTTTGGCAACCCAGGGCTGTTAATTTTAATAATTTCCTTCCTCTAACTGGACCCTAGTTACTGCCACATTCATTTTGTAACTTCACAAATGCATTTGCTTTGTTTCCAAAAAATTTACCAAGTAACTATGCCACTGACTTGAGAATGCTAAGGTTCTGGAAAATATTCTTTTCCATCTGTGGTTGTGTTAGTAATACCAGCCAATTAAGCTCTCAGCTTCATGTTCCTGATATATAAACTAAAAACACGACAGTAAACATCTTCTAAGTCCTCTATCCCTGCATAGACATTCTTTTGAGCATCCCAAACTCTCTAGACAACTTTTCAGTTATCAGGAGCCAGGCAGCACAAACTGTGACTATCAGGACAGTGGACCTTGCCAGCAGAGCACACAGGAGTGGAAATATCCCCTTTGTGTCATAAAGATGAGTTCCCCTTCTCTGCTGTGAGGCAACTTGAACTGCTGACGCACAGGGCTGCTTCTCTGTAGCTGCCTGACCAGCTCTGAGTTGGACCGCTCCATGCATTCCCAGATACTAGAGGACACGGGGGCAGAATTACACCAGCAGGCAAATGTTCTGTTAGGGAAACAATTCTTGGGATATCTTGAACTTGTCCAGGCTCCCTCCTCATATTTATTTGTTTTTGCACAGGAGATTTAAAGGATTTTTTTTTTTGAAACAGCAAGACAAGTGCCCTTGTACTGGCTTCACATGCGAGTGCAATCTAAGCAAAAGAGTCAATGTGAAATCCTGTTTCTCCATTTCATGTGGCCTCACGTTGACTCGGCCTCTTGTCTTCCTCCAGAGTTCTACATTATTTAGGCTGCTGGAACAGTATCCCTAAGATGCTAAGCTTACAAACAAAAGGTATTTTATTTTATTGTGATGGGGTCTGCTAAGTACCAAACGAGAATTCCAGAGGATTCAGTGTCTGTTGAGGGCCCACACTGGCCCACAAATGGTGACTTCTCACTGCTAACACATGAAACCAAAGCGGGAGATACAATTTTTTTGTAGTTACACTTATGTAATTATTGATGACTTTTCCATGTAAATGACTCCGCCTAGCACACAGTCTCCACAAAGCTATGGTTTAAACATAATCATTTTGGAGGAGAGAGAGATTTAAGCCAAAGCTTCTGATGACCTTACTTTTCCTTAATGTCTCCAGAGGAAGGAGCATTGATTCTAGTCTTAGTCCTCCAGCTCTGTTGGTTTATTATTTCTTGTCCCGCGTGCTATTTGGTCTCGCCAGCAAGAACCCACGCGGACACACGGATCCTTCTGCAGCAAAGCATTTATTGAAGCTGATGATGATGAAAAGAGGAAGACCCCGGGCCCCAGAATGGCGCTGCTTATATAGCCCTGAGGCAGCGTGTCCTCCACTGATTGGCGCGCCCCGGGAGTGGGCGGTGATTAGTCATGTACACCCTTAATGCGCAAGCACTTCGGGTGAGTCACCCCACGCTATCCATAAGTTTCCTTAGAGCGACAGCGGAAGTCAGTGCCATCTTGTAATGGCGAATACTCTAACCGCTCTCTACAATTTCTCTCCATCACTTCTGTCTACAGCCTCATCACCCAATTTAACAAAATACAGAATATTCCAGGGGGCCATTTACTCAGAACATTGATTCCAACTACAGCTACTTCCCTTTGTCCAGCCTTGTTCTTCTCATTGGGCTCACAGGAGTGGGTTCATAGACCGTGGAGCTTACTGAGTCTGTTCTTGAAACTGTCCCCCAAAGCTTGACTTTTCCTTTTCCTCCTCCTAGAATGGGGAAGGGAGTCCCAGCTGTAGGAATACATGCACTTGCAGATGATGTATATAAAGGACAATCACTGCTTAAATATGAATTTGGGTATATAGGCCAGCTAAGCTACTGACAGATGGTAGACATTTCCTCAACCTCAGGTTTAGATGGTCCCCGCCCATGAGGTGTTCGGAATGTCACATATTTAATTTCCTTTAGTTGTGCTGATGACATTGTGAAGGACTCAAACATAGTATCTTTGTGGAATCGCTGAGGTGATTATTCCTACAGCTGGGACTCCCTTCCCCATTCTGAAGTCTATAATTCATTCCATAGGCTGCTTAGGGGGGCATTATGGACATATTGAGAACACAAAGAAATGCCCAAGATCTAAATGTAGGCTGTACACCAGAGAAGTGTGAGCAGAGTTCTTTGTACCTTTTCATCTCCCTGGAATGAGGAATGCAGATGGATCAGATACAGAAGTGACTTCTAAAGGAAGAGGCCATGGCTTTGTTCCTTAAGCTGACACTAGTGAGAAAAATAATAGATAACTGAGATGTTATCATTTTTTATGGCCCGGATAAAAGACTAACACAGAGGTGCAGCTCACCCAGTACTTAAATGGCTCTTTTTTTTTTTTTTTTTTTTGATACTTTATTTACATTTCCGATGTTTCCCCTTTTCTGGGTCTCCTCTTTAGAACCTCCCTATCCCCTCCCCCTCCCCGCCTCTGTGAGGGAATTCCTCCTCCCACCTACCGACCACCCATTCCCATATTCCCACCTTGACATTCCCCTTTACTGGGGCCTCTAGCACCCTCAGGCCCAAAGTCCTCTCCTTTCTCCCTGATGGCCATCTAGGTGATTCTTCTGCCTCATATATAGTCCAAACCATGGGTCAATAGATGTGTATTCTTTGGTTAGCGGTCTGAACTCCAGGACGACCAGGGGGAGGGTCAGGCCCATTGACGCTCTTGCTCCCTCCATGGGGCTGCCAATTCCCTCCGCTCCTTCAGACCTTTCTCCAACCCCTCC
>CM052713.1:3063818-3091991 GCA_028551405.1 Uromys caudimaculatus
CATGGTATGTACTCACTGATAAGCGGATATTAGCCCAAAAGTTCAGAATGCCCAAGTTTCACTTAACAGTAACCGCTGGACTGAGAGTGAGGTCCCAGATGGAGGAGCTGGAGGAAGGTCTGAAGGAGCTGAGGGAATTTGCAGCCCCATGGAGGGAGCAAGAGAGTCAATGAGCCTGACCACCCCCCCCACCCCACCCCCCTCCTCCTGGAGTTTGGACCACCAACCAAAGAATACACATTGATGGACTTATGGTTTGGACCACATATGTGGCAGAGGATGACCTCGATGGCCATCAGGGAGAGAGGAAAGGCCCTTGGGCCTGAGGATGTTAGAAGCCCCAGTAAAGGGGAATGTCAATGCGGGAATATGGGGATGGGTGGACGGGGGTGGGGGGGTGGGCGGGTGGGTGGGAGGTGGAATTCCCTCCTAGAGGCGGGTTGGGGAGGGGACAGGTGGTATCCAAAGAGGAGACACAGAAAAGGGGAAACATTGGAAATGTACATAAAGTATCAAAAATAAAAAAAGAAAAAAAAATCAAGACAGAATAAAACAAATGGAACAAACTCGATAAAAACCCCCAACAAACATACACATGTGGACACACACACACACACACACACGCAAAAGACCAATAAAGTAAAGTTGACAAACAAAGCATAAGGAGACAAATTATCTCCAAGAATGCTCCTGCACACATTTTAAATGCCACTCCTGGTCCCCTTTAACACTGTGTGGGCACTTCTGGACTGTCTCCCCAGGACTCTTTGCCGATGGCAGTGACACTTGATTCATGGTCAGGTCAGGTCAAATATATGCGGTTCTCAATACACTGGCCAGTCTGACATGTTGAATTAACCTGATCATTTCTATGCCTTCCTATCTTCAGAAATAGAGGCCGCTATCCAGAGACACAACACGGAAATAGCGTCATCGAGCTGCGCGTCATCAAGCCACACCCCCTGACTAGTGGGGAAAAGCCGCTCAACCACCTTGTAAAGGCGCCTGCAAAAGCAAAAGCCAATCAAGTTTTGCGGCAGAAGCAGTTGGCCACAAAGGCGCGTGCGCAATGATGTCGTCAGCTGCTCTTTACTCCTAAGTTTATGAATTTCGGGGGTGAGGGTGGAGGGCAGGAGTGCGTGCCGGTCTAAAAGCAAAAGCTGTTTAGGGACCGTCAGCAGTACTGGTAATTACAGGCAATCGTGAATACCCGTCATCCAACAGGCATTTACTAAGTACCCAGTATATGCCAGGCACTCTTCTGGGGGCTGCTACCTAAGCCAGCGGTCTAAGTCTGATCGTCAGGCAGCGGTTAGCTTTCCACCACCCCACCCCATGCCTAGCACACTTCCCTGTGCACACTAGACGTTCAGAACAAGTCCACCAAAGTAAAAACCTCTTGGGACTCTTGCCTTGGTGCTGGAGCTGTTGACATGCAGAGACCCTGCAAGGAAACGGGCGGCCAGTAGCAGGTGCTGTGGAGTCAGCTGGGTGGGCTGTGCCCAACACTTTCCCCTTTTCAGGCTACACGAATGGCGGCGGCCGCCGGTGGTGGTGGTGCCGGACTGGCGGTTTCCACAGGATTGGAGGCAGCAACGCTGCAGAAGCTGGCGCTTCGGCGGAAGAAGGTGCTGGGGGCCGAGGAGATGGAGCTGTACGAGCTAGCGCAGGCTGCAGGCGCCGCCATCGACCCCGATGTGTTCAAGTGAGAAGGCGAGGGTCACACTCCCTACAGATAATGCCTGCTTCAGGACACCTCATTTCTGCATCTGCTACTCTAAAATATCCGTGTCTCTATAAGGGGTTTCAAGACGGTGGCCCAGCTGGCGCTACTCCTGGAGCATGTCCGCCCTGAGGCGGACTGTGTTCACTAAGCACTGCATTTGTTTTCCCAGGATCCTGGTGGACTTGCTGAATCTGAACGTGGCTCCCCTCGCCGTCTTCCAGATGCTGAAGTCCATGTGTGCTGGGCAGCGGCTGGCAAGCGATCCCCAGGACTCAGTGTCCATATCTCTGTCCACATCCACATCAGAGACCCGAGGTTAGAGGTGGGCTGGGAGGGTGGCGGGGTGGGGGAGGAGCAGAGAACCCCAGGCTGGCTTGTCTTAGAACTGCTCAGCCTGTGTGTGGGCCTCCTCCCAGGGTCTGCAGACCCATCTACCTTAGTTGACTCCACCTTTAGGACTGTACTGCTGAATCAAGGACTGGTCCAAGGACTCTTTGACTCCTTACCTCTTCATCAGGCCTCGTTCCACAGGTACTGGAATAAACATGACTTTGGTCTTCATCTACCTGACTCAGGGAAGTACTCAGAGAACAGAGCAGGCAACTCCTTACCTACCCTTCCCAGGCCCAGGTCTAGCTCCCACACCTCAGGCCAGGCCAGCACACCTCCCATCTGGGGACTTTTTGGGTTGCAGGACTGTAGCCATCTGACTGCTGTGGAACACAGAGCAGAGGTCTGACAGAAAGATTAGCCCAGTGCTCAGGTGTGAAGGACTCCCCTGCTCTTGTGGTCGTGACTGGGACCAGGTATAAGCAGATGGTGGAAACCAGAGTGTGTGACAGAGGGATCTCGGGTCCTCCAGCCACCCATCCTATCTGTTGCATCTGTTCTCTTTGGCTGTTGGAGCCCTCTGAAATGCAGCTTGTCCTCCCAGACAAGGGAATGGAGATCCAGTGCTGGTTCCCTGCCTGGAAGCACAGGGACAACCTGGAATGCATCCGAGTGGGGTAAAGTGAGCAGCCTGACCCAGTGAAGGGGGACGGTCAGGCCTGGGGCCCACACATATGCACTGACCCATCCTCTTTCTGATCAGTTTGTGACTCTCTGGCCTGTATTGTCTTCCTTCCTCTGCTAGGAGGAGAAACAAGGGTAACCTTTTCCTCAGGTCTGCAGCCTTTCCAGGTCTGCTCTATGGCCCTGCTCCCAAGCACCCGCCTCCCTGCCCTCACCCCCACCCCTCACTCTGGTTCTCTTGCTGCCTGTCTTCCCCTTTCACAGGCATTTGATTGTCTCATCTCTGGGTTTGGTGTTGATGTGCACTCTTCCACTGGAAACGGCCATTGTCCCACAAGGCCAGGGCAGCTTTGAGCTACAATACCAGGGCACTGTGGGCCATCCCAGCCATGTAACTCAGAACCAGAGCATGTTTTCTTGGTCAGTTTACCAAAGACACAGTATTTTTAGAATATGCAATTGGACTGGTGCTCCAGTATAAGACCAACACCCTTACACTTGCATACTTTAAAGATCCCTACCCAGGCAGAGGATGTAGGTCAGGGACAAACATGAGGTGTCATGGTATGCTGTTGGGAACATGACCTCAGCCTCTTCAACACTGTCCCAGGGCTGATTGCAAGTATGGCATAGGGAACAGGTGCCTTCCCCAGCTTCTTCCCTGACAACACCATTAAGAGTGACATTTTCTAGTCACCCACATCTACTCGTAACCTGTGCTTTACCTCCTGCCCAATTTGTGGCCTGAGGTACCCTTCACGTATTGGCAGGTATGGTAAGATATGGGTCCGGTATTAGGGTGTGTGAGTTCCAGGGCTCATCTAGTTACCCCTCTTCCATATCCTCCCCATGTTGCCAACCTCTGTCCCAAGCTGAGACAGCTTTAGGCTGAGAAGGCTGAGCAGGATTGGGGATGGACTACAGAATGAAATGAGAAATACCTGCTGAGAACAGGAACTACAGAGTTGTTCGCTCTGGAAGGTTTAATCCTAGACAGTCCTGAGGGACACTGTGAAATAGGAAGCTTAGGAATACTGGCTGCAGTGGAAGGAGTGAAGGGGAGTGAGGCACAGGTGGGGCTGGACCTGCAGCTCACAGATTCCCAGGTGAGGCATAGAGATCTCTGACCTCTGTGTGTCTTAGCACACAGAGCTTTGCAGCAACCCTATCAGTGACCAAGTATGGAATGGAGAACGTAACAGGAGAGGTCAGACGGCCCCAGCTGGAGGGATGTGATGGCCTGCTATGCCAAGTTTGTGACCATCGAGTTTGCCCCTCAATGGGAGGCAGACCTCCCATTGTGTTCCTGGGAGACAGATTGGTATCGCCTCAGGCTGTGAGTTAGATGCCCCTAGAGTCCGTAAGATGCTGCAGACATCACGATTCTGCAGGACCCTGCTGTCCATGTGGCCTTTAATGAGTCACCTATGTCTAGCAGAGAATTAGGAAACAGCACGGCAGACACTGGCCACAGTGTTCTGAAGTCATGCTGAGGAAAGCAGGTTCAGTTTAGTGCTTCCCCATTTAGAGTTAGGGAAACTAGACAGTTTGAAAATCTGCCCCTCCAGAAAGCACAGGTGAAATTTTGAGTGTAGAAGGCTGATATCTTTCATAAGCTGGACTGTTCAGTAAGTGTCTTGAGCCATAATGGGGCAGCTGTTGTCAAGGCTGGATTTTGAAGGACTAGTGTGAAAATGAGTACAACATCTCATGAATGTATATGGACTTATAATGAGATGATAATCAAGTTGTCCCTTGATAGCTCTAGGGAGTCATTCCAAGACTACCTCTCCCTACACAGCTACAAATGCTCAAATCCCTCATACAGTGTCTCTCATGCACTCTTGCTTCCCTCTTCCTTCCTTCCTTCCTTCCTTCCTTCCTTCCTTCCTTCCTTCCTTCCTTCCTTCCTTCCTTCCTTCCTTCCCTCCTTTCATTTTTTTCTATGCTAGGAAGTGAACTTAAGGATTCTGTACTATGTTCTGCCCTTAGACCCCGGTACATTTGTTTTCTACACACTAGTCATGAATCATGCCACTGAGCTACATCCACAGACCTTTCGGGTACCTCTGAGTCACAAATACTGAGAGTACAGGTACCTGACATGTTGCAGAAATTATCTAATCCCTGGCCCAGGGCCTCTACCCCACCTCAAACCAGTTAGTTCCTGAATGAAAGACACACTCATAGCCTTTATATTTACAATAAGCCCTAAACAGCATGATAGCTGGGCAGCTGCCTACCCTCCATGCTGCTAGAATCTATTTTCCTATCGATAACCCTGAGTCACCACTAATTACTATGTTCCATCTGGGTTGCTCCTATCTCCAACTGGCCAGCCCACAGGACTACACTCTCTTTACTTCTAACCCATGGCCTTTTCTTTCCCTTCTTCAAGGCCTCCTCCTCCTCCTCTTCCTCCTCTTCCTCCTCTTCTTCCTCCTCTTCCTCCTGTGACCCCAAGTCTGGGAAACCTAAACCCCACCTATGTCTCTTCTGCCTAGCTACTGTCTGGAGTCATCTTTATTTACCAATCAGGAATAACTAGGGTTATTATATAACAGGTTGCAGGGGCTATGTGCAGACTCCAGGTCTTGGGGGCCTACATTTAGCATTACAATAGGCAGTAAAAGACAAAACCTCAACACTGGCAAACATGTACATGAGTATGGGTGCACACACATGCACACACACACATACACACACACACACACACACACACACACACACGAAAGTAATTTCCTTCCCTATCTCTTCTAATTAGTTTTGGTTTTAAGCCTGTTTTGTCAGATGTTAAACAGCTGTACTCGCTTGCTTCTTGGATCTGTCTGCTTGGAATACCTTTCCATCCTTCCCTTCTAACATGATACTTGTCCTTGGTAATGGGGTGTGTTTCACGGGTGCAGCAGAAAGAAAGATCCTGGAGATGGGCTGGAAGGAAAGGCTGAGAGGGTTGTGGGAAAGAATGTGGGGATCCTGTTTTTAATAAAACATGGAGTCGGTAGGGGACGGATCACACTGGAAGGAGGAGCTCCTGTGGGTAGGCCGCAGCAGGAGTAAGACTAAGTCTGAACTTCACCTAAGGCTCAGCCTTGGGTGGCAACTTTGCATCCCTGGCAAAAGGAGGTTCTTCAGGGTTGGGGAATCACAGAGGACTAGAGATGAGCTAGAAGGAAAGGCCTTCAAGGCTTTCAGAAAGAGCTGAGGGGACTCTGGTCTGCCTTCTGGAGCTGGGCTGGGAGGAGCTATTTCTTTGTATTTTGAGAAAAGATTGACCTTGAACTCTTTGTATAGCTGAGGATGACCTTGTGACCTCTTGCATCTTTCTCTTGTCTTTTTTGCTGTGATTACAGTGCTGTGTCACCATGCCTGGTTTATGCATTGTTGGGAATCAAACCCAAGGCTTTGTATATGCTAGGCATACAACTAGTGAACTTTGCCACCACAGCTCCCCTCCCCTCAGCTCCCCTCCCTTCTCCTTTAAAATATTTTCACTAAATTACCCAGATTAGCCTTAACCTCACTATGTAGGACAGACAGGCCTTGACCTTGTGGTCCTTCTACTTCAGTCTTCCTAGTCCCAGAAGTAGCTAAGATTACACCCCTCTGTCTAAGATGTCGCCTACCTCAGTCTCCCAAAAAATAAGATTGTAGGCATGTAACACTGTATCCAACTTTTTACAAAACCATGTAAGCCTGCAATTATTTAAATCTATAGATGCAAAATCCCTAGCCAGAGAGGATAAAGAGAGCCAATTAGACTGGATAGTTTAAGCTAATTAAAAATATTAATTTCTTATTTCCTTTCTTCTTTTTCTTCTACTCTTCTTCCTCCTCCTCCTCCTCTTTCTTTCTTTCTTTTTTTTCTGGACAAGGTCTCATGAGGTCCAGGATGACCTAGAACTCACTATGTATCCCAGGTTGGCCTTCAACTCATAATTCTCCTGCCTCTACCTCGCATGTCCTGGGATTACAGGTCTATGTCACCACACCTGTCATATGTTCTGTATAACATGGCTTTCAGAAAAGTGAAAATTGGGCTTGGATAGACCCTATAGCAGTTATAAATGTGTATTCCTCTTACAAAAAATCCAAGTTTGGTTCCCAGCATCCACATCAAACAGTGTATTGTACTTATAAATCTACCTTCAGGGGAATCTGATGCCTCTGGCCTCTACAGGTACCTGCACTCACCTGAACATACTCACACACATACATGGTTATGAAAGGCTGGGTATACATGAACACATGCATGTACAGAGAGGAGACACTGGCACACATGAAAGAACACCTTCCTTACAAGTGTAGGTGTGTGCACAGCAATCATTATGTACGTCTTTGTTCCTTGGAGCGTATGCTCTGGAAGCATTAATAAGGCCCAGAGGATAGTAGTTCTGACTAGTGATAGCACAGACCTTGGATTACTCTGTGTGTCCATGCTTTCTGGCCACCAGACGCTACCCACTTGCCTTGAGAACAGCTGTGCACATTGGGAGAACTGAAGCGGCTCCTACCTGGACCCTGTGCGTGCTCAGGATGGGGATGCCAGGGTGGTGCAGACTTGATGTGTCCCACCTTCTTTGCAGCACTCACAGATGAGGGACTGGGCACTTTTACTCTCTGAGCAATTTTGATCTCTCCTTGTAGAGTTAACATTAATAACACCTGCAGGCCCATGTTGATGTGAGGACACATTCCCACCAAAAAAAGGAGCAGTGTCTCTTTGGAGGATCAACAGGAAGGGATAGGAGCAGCAAAGTACACTGTTCTTTACAAGCTGGCAGCATTCAGAGCAGACAGGAATTCAGGCTCCAGAGGCCACTCTAATGTAAATGACAAGGATGGTCTCATACCACCCTGGCCTGGTCTAGCTTCAAGGATAAGCCACATCAGTGATGGACAACAGGCTATTGCCTATGGAGGTTTCACTGCTATCAGGGGTGTTACAACATGCTAAATAATCGACCCTGCTTTTATGGATGTGAGGAGAACTGATTTCTGGAGAGTATGAGCCAGGATATTTTGCCTATATTTTGGTGGTGCTCCAGGGACTTTGACTAAGAGCATCCACGAACACCATTCTCTCACACTACCCTATTCCTAATGTCCCTGCCACAGGGGACCTAGGTGGGTAAAACTGGTCTTTCCACAGTGTGGTGCTGCTTGGGCCCCCCAATGGCACATTACTGCACACTGTTTTCTTTGGGCCTCCTCATCTGTAGATAAAGAAAATATTCCTACTTACAAAAGCACATGATTTCTGAAGGGTTCCAGGAATATGTAGATCTGGAGTTTTGCTTTTTGTCTTGTGGTCCTGTAAATGGAACTCAGGGCCTTGTCTGTACTAGGCAAGTACTGTGCCACTGAGCTGTGTCCCTGGCTTTTTTGTGAAGTGTTTTCTAAGAGTTGGAGTTAGGTTGGGTTTAGCAGCATGTCAGATTTAAAGATAATCATTATTTGGTCTTCTGTACGTCTCATCAACTTTCAGTTTCCAGAGGGAACTGCTCAGTGTTGGGATGTTGCTCAGATCTGTGTTGCAGGCTGAAGAAAGCTGGTTTCAGAGTCAAATCACCAAGACCCACCTTTTCATTTCTTGAGGATAAACTGTGTTCCTTACTCTGTGGGGAGATACCCATTCAGGAAGCATCTAAGCTATAGATCTCACATACTCACATGGTCCTGATTACTGAGGGGCAGTGGCCTCATAAGGGAGTGCTTCAAGATGGTAGGGTCTTGCAGATAGACAGTATGCATGCCCACTGACCAGTCTGGAATCTTTACAGCAGTCATTTGTATCAAAAGAATCATGTGTGACCCCCTTTGGCTTTTTGGTGTTGATGAATGACTAGTAAGCTTGGCACTCCCAACATCATCCCAACATGTTACTGTCTGCCCTCTTCCTAAGCCCCAGGGAACCCATCACTGCATCTCTGTTGAATCAAACACTTAGGGGGAAAAATCTAAGGAAGACAGGAGGAGCTGTCAGTGTTTCAAGAGTGGCATGAGAATTATCATTTTTGGTTGACTGGCAACCAACCCAGGAGACAAATGGTGAAATGACCTCATGGACCTTCAAACACTTTTCTCTTCAAGAGCACAATTTATCATTGTTGTCTGTGTAACTAAATCACAGAAGAACTGGTGTCTCAGAGCTGAACCAAGGCTAGAGTTACCCCTAAAGTAGCAATGGGTAAGTTTCTGTAAGGGACTGTTGCAAAGAAGGCTGTGGTGAGGCCAGTTAGGATTTAAAAAGAAGCACACTTAGGGCAAGGTTGGTTGACTCAAAGGTTAGGGGACTTTACATAGTCCTAGACTATGTTCAAGTCCTTTGAAAGTGGAAAACATGTGCCATGCAGAACCTCCCAAACCTGTACGTTCAGTCAAGTAAGGGAAAAGCAAAGGACCCTGGACCATTGGCAAGTAGGGGTCATGTGTTAGAGTCTGCAGTGCAAATCTTACCATGCTGGCCGAGGCTGGGACTCTCCATCCATACGGGAGGAACTGATCCAAGGGCCTACTCCCGGGCATGTCTTATCCCTAAGGCCCTCCTAGTTTTCCATTCACTGTCAGAGCCCAGGGGCCACCATTTTTAATGAAAGCTGTGGCCCAAGTGCATGCTCATTGTTCTGGTGGTTTTACAAAATTAATTAACTAATTAAAGCAAGAATGAACTAAGTATAAACCAAGGAACATACAAATCAGTGGCCTTCCTCTGAGTATGATGTCAGTATTCAAAGGTTCAGCCTCTATGAATTCTACAACAGTAACTAAACCCAAGGCTCGAGGATTTCATGCTATTTGAGGGATATGGGAAAGCAGCACCTTTGAAACCATCAGAGACTGTTCTCAGACTTCTGTTGTATATTTCCTGCCTGTGGGGCCTGATTAATGCAGGTGTGATGGCTCAAGTGTGAATCGTATGGCAGTGAGTGCATCCTGCCATCTGTTTAGGGGAAGAGCACAACTCTCCAGTGCAGACTGGCTTGATTCACCTTTCCTAAATGGCCTTCTAATGGGTCACTAAGAGTGAGAGTGAAAGGAACCATTCCCATCTTCACCTCTTGATTTCTGGAACTGTGGATCTTGACTGTGGCAGAGGCTGTACCCTATATTAGATGCTCAAAGAATATCCCACCTTCTGGAGAACCTAGCTCAGCCCTCCAGGCTACTGCCGCTAATAGGTGCTGTGTCTCTGTCATTCCACCCTCTGTTAAGCCAGCTGCTTTGTGGGATGTGGGGACCACGGTAAGACCACTGATTCATGAATGTGGGTCCACTGTAAGACTTCTCTGGCTGGAAAGGGAGTTAATCACAATCAGTGTCAGTTCTGAACCAGTATCTAATAGACCCCACAAAGTTTGATTATTTCTTTATCCACATTGTATAATTATATTTAATAATTATATACATTTATGAATATATATTTATAAATTACAAAATATATTACTATAGCTATATGAATTACATATAATTTATAACATCATTGATAAATATATGTAATTCATAAATATATATAATATAATAATTATAAAAGGCCTTGGGTCCTCTGCTGAAAGACTAACAGTGACACTCTTAGGTATTTTAGCAGTGCTTTCTCAGAGGGACCTGGTCTTCCCTTCATTCAGATTATTCTTGGTCTGCAAACTGGCTCATTTAGAAATTGTCTTAGGGGCTGAGACTCTGTGTGGCTACAATCTCTTGCAGTCTTTCTTTGATTTGTTCTTTTTTTTGTTTTCTTTTGTTTTGCTTACACAGGTCAAACCAAATGCAAATAGGCTTTGTATCTTGTTCATTCCTGGAAGTACCACTACCTGGGCTTAGTATACACAAACCATCACATTCCACTCTCTGGCCCCCATAGGCCAACTTCCAAAGCCTCCATAGTCTATAGCAGTCTCAACAATGTTAAAAGTCCAAGGTTCAAGGTCTCATCTGAGATTCATCCAATCACTTAACTATAATCCCCAAAGAAAGACAGGAAACCAGCTGGACAAAGTCCAAACTCTGTATCTCCATGTCTGATGTCAAAGTGGTCTTCAGATCTCCAACTCCTTTTTCATTTTTGTTGACTGCAACACATTTCTTTCTCCTAGCCTGTTTCCAGTCCCTGTTAGGTGCTTTCCTTAGCAGATAGATCATGGTTCTGGCATCTGGAAAATCTTGGGGTCTCCACGGCAGCTTCATTGTTACAGCTTCTTGTTTCAGTGTCTGGGATCCACACACGATCTTCTGGGCTCCTCCAAAGGGCTGGCGTCACTTCTCCAGCTCTGCCCTCTGTAGCACTCTAAGCTCAGGTTGATCCACTCCACTGCTGCTGCTGTTCTTGGTGATCATCCCATGGTACTGGCGTCTACAACACACTGCTGTCTTCCGCTGCAACTAGGCTTCACCAATAGCCTCTCCTAGGCACTCTTCATGGTGTCAAGCCTCACCTCCTTTGCATGACCCCTTCAGTCCTAGGCCATCAACTACAACTGAGGCTGCACCTTCACCAATGGCCTTCCATGGCCTCTCACAGTGTCCAGGCCTCAGCTGCTCTTCATGACCCCTTCATGCCTTCAAAACCAGTACCACCTAGGTGACTCTTACACATTACCAAGTACAGCTGCAGCATGAGGTACAACCTTGACTATTTCTGGAACACAGCTTCTTTGTGCTCTCAGAAAACACTTCTTATAAGATCTCACCTCAGTGATGCTGGTCTCTTCTTAATCACCACTAATTTCTTAGCACTAGCTAACCAGCATCAGTTGTCGTTGACTATTGACTATAAAGCCAGAGCCAAATGACCAAAGCTGCTGAGTTCTGCCACTTCCTAGGGCTAGAACTTGGCCCACTTGTTATATTACATTATCACCAGCTTTCTGTTTTCCAGCTCCTTCACTGCCTAAGCTTGGCTGTCCTGGATCTTGGTCTGTAGATTGACCTTGACTTTAGAGATCTGTATGCCTGTCTCCAGGGATTAAAGAAGTATACCACCAAGAGTGGACTTAAGCTTTTCTTCACCTAGAACTTGCTCTGTCCCAGGCTGGCCTTGAGCTCAGATATCTGCTTGGCTTTATCTTCTGGGATTAAAGGTGTGTACTACCATGCTTGTATCTAAATTTAGCTGGGTGGGCTCTTTCCTCAAAGTCCCACTCCCTTAATCTGCTATCTCCTAGAACTCAGGGTTTGGCTCCATTTCACTTCCTGGTGCCCCTTTAATACTCAAACCATAGATTTTATATTTTTCCTTTCTAAGCTTGCTATGCTTGTTCAAAATGCTCTCCATGAGATTTAACCAGAGAACAAAGTCTCTATCTCTCCTGGGGTTTTTGGGGACTTACTTTGTCAATGCAATTAATATAAATCTCTTTACCTTAGCCTCAGGTAGACCGTTCAGGTATGGGCAAAAAGCAGCCAAATTCTTCACCAAAATACCATAAAAACTGTATCTACACCATATTCTGAAATTCGTCTCCACTGAAACCTCTTGGGTCAGGTCTGCACAGTTCAAATCACTCATAGCAACAGTCTTCCATATTTCTACTAGAATAGCTCATTAAGGCCCACTGAAAATATCCCATGGCTTTCCAAATCCAAAGTCCCCAAATCCACATTCTTCTAAACAAAAGCATCATCAGGCCTATTACAGCAATACCCCAGTCCCTGGTAACAACTTCTGTCTTAGTTCGGGTTTTACTGCTGTGAACAGAAATCGTGACCAAGGCAACTCGTAGACAACATTTAATTGTGCCTAGCTTGCAGGTTCAGAGGTTGTCTATTATCATCAAGGTGAGAGCATGGCAGTGTCCAGGCAGACATGGTGCAGGCAGAGCTGAGAGTTCTACATCTTCATCTGAAGGCTGCTAGTGGAAGATTGACTTCCCGGCAGTTAGGATGAGGGTGTTAAGCCCATGACCACAGTGACACACGAGCTCAACAAGGCCACACCTAATAGTGCCACTCCCTGGGCCAAGCATATACAAACCATCACAAATAGCAAATGGTCCATGGCCTAGTTTCTGAATGATATGAAAAATGAACTCCTCAAGGTCAGGCCATTTGGATGCTGCTTTGTCTGTGTTGCCCACTACCAGGCCTACACTCACCTTACCTCTGTGGAGTCAGTGCTACTACCCGTTTCCCCTGCACCAGGGCCCAATTAAAACCACCATATTTAATTCATTCAGCTCAGCAGCCCTGGCACAAACAGGGCAAGAACAAAGCTATTTAAATGTGCTAGGCCCCTGTCATGATTTTGTGTCTAAAGCACCACTAAAGGACATGTCTTCTTGGCCTTCCCATTGTGAAGAATTTGGCTTACACAAGTGTACCCCCTCTAATTTCCAAGCCTTAAGATCCCTTCATCAGCACCTAGCCAAGGGATACCAGGCTCCTTTTCAGTAGGCCATCTTTTAACAAATGCTTCAGCCAACCAGTGAAACCAGCTTTGATACTGTTCTTAAACTGTGGAAGGTTTGTGTTAAACCTAAATCCTCAGTGTGCCTGATCCACTTTTATGTTTCTTCCACTATTAATCTCCATCCTTAATATCTACCCCTGCACATAGCCCCAAACTGTAGAATGAGTCAGCCCCTTAGTAGTATAACATACCACTTTCTGTGGCCCCTCTAGGAGCCTGCTTAGCCTTAAATCTGGTTCTAAGTACCAAGGCAACTATGGCTGGGCCCTGAGGACCTCGGTATTGTGTTGCCTGGCTTCCTTTTTAGGGGAGGTCATTGCTGATTCTTTGAATTCCCTTAGACAAAGGTAGTGAAGACAATACTGCAGAGGTTGGGAAGAGGATGTAGTCTCTGGTAAGGGTGAGACAATACTTCCTGGGAGAGATAAACTGAGGATTCAGAGTTCTCAGCCTCAGTAGGGTCCTCCCACACATCTGCACCCCAAGATACAGATTCCCGTTCCTTACCCATCAGTGAGTGCTCATTAGCTTCAACACCCTCTGAGACGGGAATTTAACTTTTGTTGTAATTCAACCAATCTTATAATGAAGGCATCAGTTTGATTTTCTATGGCTGCTGAAGAGATGGTTCTCTTCCAGGGCCCACTTAGAAACCTTTAAACTTTGTCAATTTGTCCAGAGATGCTAGAGGCAACAAGCCAGCATCATTATTTTCCTTATTTTTCCCACAGATTGTCAAAAGTTTTATGTGTAGAGTCGCTACAATTTAGTGTCCAGTTATACTTGTTCGGTACAATAGGTAAGTCAGGATAATCAGATGCATTTATCTTGAAAAGTTGTTTAAATAGTTCACACCATGGATTTTTTGGTGTTCTCCATACTACTGGAAGAGCAGTCAATAACTATAGCTATTGGTTTCTTGGAAAACCTGTGCCAGATACTTAATAAAGTTCTATTTCTCTAGAGCCAGTCCTGGTGTGATAGTCTTCATTAGTCTGGGGTCTTTAAAGGAACTAAACTGATGAAATGAAAACATGTATTAAATATATATATATATATATTCAAAAGGGATTCATCAGAGTGGCTTACAAGCTGAAGTCAGTGATACAGTCCAAATGAAAGTCCAAGAATCAAGTAGTTTTTCAGTTTACAAGATTCAGTGTTAGCTGAACCTTGTAAACTTGCTACTGGAGTCCCCAGGGATTCCTTCAGAGCTCCTGGTCTTGAATTTATGTTGTAATTCCAAAGAAGGAGATTCTAACACTAGCAAGGAAATGCTTCAGGAGTAGGATAGATGAGCCAGGGAAAATGAGAACAACAGGCAAAAAGCAAAAGCTTCCTTCTTCCCTGTCCTTTCATGTGGGCTGCCAACGGGTGTGGCCCAGAGTTAGTGCTGGTACTCCCACATCAAATAATCCAGTTATGAAAATTCCTTACCAGTGTGCCAGCATCTTAGGTTTTAGCTGATTCCAAATGTAGTCAAGTTCACAACCGAGATTACTAATCACACATCTGCAGCTGAAACAGGCTGTGTGCAGCAGAAAGGCGGGCATAACCCTGGGGACAAAATGGTGAATGTGTCACAGCTGGAGCCTTCCCAGTCCTAATTATTGGGTTCTATATCTTTTCAGGAAGAAACCGAGGTGGCCCCATTCTTGGCAATGTGACTATAGCGGCAGAACGTGGAAGCCGTGAAAGACCCATTCAGGGGAGGCCACGCCAGCCCAGTGCTACTCGGCTGCCCAAGGTGGGAGGACCTGGAAAAAGTAACTCCTGAAGCAGCCCATAGGCCAGAGCAGAGACTGCACGTGACACACAGTCCTCAAGGCACACGCTGTCCTCCTCGTCACTTCCGTAAGCCCTTCTGAGAAGCCGAGCATCTGTAGCTGTTTGATACTATTAAAGCACAGAGATTTAGAGTGGGTTCTATGTGCAGTCCTGGTTTTTGCTACAGCCAGACTAATTGGAACACGTAAAACAGTGATTTTTGTCTTTTTGGATCTTATTTGGAGTCTAAGAAAATATGTATATAGATACCAATGTGCTTTCCAGAATGTAAAACGTTCCCTACATTTACCCCTCCCCACCACACCTCCCCTTTAACAATTAACCCAGTATTAAGGATTTTGTAGCCACTGCCCACACAGATGTTTTATAGTCTCCATTTCTTTTCTGTCTCTCTCTGCATCTCTTCTCTCTCTGTCTCTTTACGTCTTTCTTTTTGTTTGTTTTTAAATTGATACAGGTGCTCACCTATGACCCATGCTGGCCTAGAACTCAATGTCCCCTGGCATCTGCCTCCTGAGTTCTGGGACTGAACTTCATGTACGCTCTACACCTCACCATGCCAGGCTGAACTCTTTATTTCTAAGCTGTGTGTGTGTGTGTGTGTGTGTGTGTGTGTAGGAATGATCAAGCATATGCTTTAAGTGGGCCCAAGCCTCTGCCACAATTGTGATGCTGTTGAGCATTCACACAGCCTCCTGCTCCTTGACCTTGTCTCTCTAACCATAGTTGGGGAAGGGCTAGTAATTACTGCTCACCTGCCTGAGAAGGAAGAAAGCACCCATGATGCTTGGATCAAGGCCAGATACAGTGGCTACTTTCTCTTTAATGGAAGACACGTTGTAGGTGCTCTTCCATGACTCCCTTCTACACTCTGGCAAAAACATTACTTCCATTATCACCCCCGCAGCCCTCCTGTGGATGCTGTGGCTACCATGGTATAAGGAGATGGCCCACTCTGTGTTGAAGGCAGGCACTGTGAGTTTGAGAATCGAGATATCAGAGGTGTCAGCAGCAGTGCATAGGGTCAAATAGAGCAGGGATTAGCAAAAATTATTCTCAAAGGTTAAGATGCTGAACATTCCAGATTTGGTCTGTCACAACTGCTCACCTCTGCCAGAGTGCTACAGAACCAAACACACAACCTATACATGATTGGTTGTAGCTGTGTTCAGACTAAATCTTGTTTGTGTGAAATTAGCCAGCTGCTCTCACATTCAGAAAAAGATAATCCCAGAGAAAACTTGCTAGGTGTGATGGTTCATATATGCTTGTCCCAGGAAGTGGCACAATTAGAGGGTGTGGCTCTGTTGAAGTAGGTGTGTCACTGTGGCTTTAAGACCCTCATCCTAGCTGCCTGGAAGTCAATATTTTGCTAGCAGCCTTCAGATGAAGATGTAGAACTCTCAGCTCCTCCTGCACCATACCTGCCTGGATGTTGCGGTATTCCTGCTTTCATGACAATGGACTGAGCCTCTGAACCTGTAAGTCAGCCCCAATTAAATGTCCTTAATAAGAGTTGCCTTGGTCATGGTGTCTGTTCACAGCAGTAAAACCCTAAGACACCAGGTAAGAAAGTATTACAAAGCCAGCCAGGCATTGGGCTACAGACCTGTAATTCTAGCACGTGGCAAGCAGAGGTAATAGGTAGCCACAGTTTCTCAGCCAGGGATTTACAGTGAGACCCAGTCCTAAAACAAACAAGCAAATAAACAAACACAAAGGAGTCTATAACAAACACAGGCATACAGGTACACACCTGTAATACTCAGGAGACAAAAGCAGAATGATCTGGAGGAGCTCAAGGTCATCTCTGATTACATATTGAGTTCACAACCAGCCTACATGACATGGCACCCAATATCTATAAACCTAAAGTGTGAGAAGATGGCATGGAGGATCATGCCTGAATCTCAGCACTTAGGTCAGTGGCTCTCAACCTTCCGAATGCTGTGACCTGTTAGTGCAGTTCCTCAGGTTTTGGTGACCCCCCCCTAGTCATAAAGTTTTAGTTGCTATTTCACAATTATAATTTTGCTATGTTATGAATCATAATGTAGATTTATGATATGCAGGATTTTGGAGGTTGAGGCTAGAGGACTGTGAGAGGTCGGGGCAGTTGTACTACAGAGCCAATACCGTATCTCAAAACAAGAACCTATTTCAGTGAAATCATCAAACAGTGAGGATTGAACTGCAAAAGGCAGCACAAAAAGGGTGGACATAAGTCCACCCTCCTAACATACAAAGAAGCAACAGGACTTGATAATCAACTATTGAAAAGAGCTGAGAAGTGACAGCAAAGTTTCTAATGTGTATCAGGTCAGAATAATTTTGTATAGAATGATCAGAGTGACAAAAAAGGATGTAATTTTTAGGCACAATAAAATGTATTACAGTTTATTTTGAATCAGATACTGTATATGACATTTAAATATCTACATACTTATAGAATGAACTGGCATCTAGATGAAGATGGTATGTTAATTTTTTTTTTTTTTTGATTTTTCGAGACAGTTTCTCTGTGTAGCCCTGGCTGTCCTGGAACTTACTCTGTAGACCAGGCTGGCCTCGAACTCAGAAATCCATCTGCCTCTGCCTCTCAAGTGCTGGGATTAAAGGCATGTGCCACCACTGCCCGGCCGAAGATGGTCTATTAATATGTTTTAAAATTTATTTACCAGGCTGGAGAGATGGCTCAGCAGTGAAGAGCACTGAGTGCTCTTCCAGAGGTCCTGAGTTCGATTCCCCGCAACCACATGGTGGCTCACAACCATCTGTAATGGGATCTGATGCCCTCCTTTTCTGGTGTGTCTGAAGTCAGCTATAGTGTACTCATATACATAAAATAAATAAATAATTCTCTAAAAAAAAAAAGAAAAAGTAAAAAGTAAAACAGAATTCATCATTTCCTTCTTCCATCAAAGACGGACACTATCTTCGTGTGAAAGGATGAACAAAGGTATTCCAGGCTAATGAAACCAAAAAATGAGGATTTGAAGCCAAATAAACTTAAAGCATAACTCATCAGAGCTAAACAGCATTTCATACTGAATCAAGAACATATATACACACCAAACTTAGGTGTACTCAATCTCACAAGACAAATGCTATTTTAGACATAAAGCCAGATTAACCCTCACACAGAAATAGGTGACTCAAATACCACACTTACACCAAGGAACAGGTTGTTCAAACAGCAATAAAAATGACCAAAAAAATGCAGTTATGGAGACTGAATAACAGACCACACACACACACACACACACACACACACACACACACACACCTGAGATGGGCTGGAATGACGCCAAGCCTGATGACCTGAACTTGATCCATGGGACCTACATACTTCTACACACGCACCATGGTGCACACACACCACACCCAACAACAGAACACGGGGAGAAAAGATCAAGGTCAGAGCAGAAAGTAATAAAATAAAAATGAAAGAAATCAGTGAAATGAAGAGCTAGTTCTCTGACACGAGGAAGAAATATTTGTCATAGTTTTTATTTTTACACGTGTACATGTGTATGTATGTGTGGGTGAATGTAAGACATGGCACATGTGTGGAGGTCAAAGGGCATCTTCCAGGCGTTGGTTCACCGCCTCCAATATGGGTCTTAGGGACTGAAGTTAGGTTGTTCGTGTTGGCAACAGATGCCTGTATCCCTGAGCCATCTCGCCAGCACTACACATTTCTTCAGTCTGTCGGTAATATCCTGCCGCCAGCGAAGGGCTAGGACTCTCTCGGAGACAGAATGCTTTATGGTTGGTGACACCCACAGACTTTACATCCAGGGCTCCCACCCTTCCCAGGTCCTGCCAAGGATATTGGGGTCTGTTGCCTGATCCACCAAGCACTTCACTTGAGTCTCTTCTGAAAGTTTACTCTCTGGCACTTGCGCACGAATGTTGTAGTCTTTGTTGCCTCGAGCTACAGCTGTGTAACTCCCAAAGGCAGGTGAAGCTTCATGGCCTAGGCACAGTTCATCACTGGAAAAAAGTATTGAACGAATATGAAAACAGACACAGATGACCTTCCCCTTTTGACCTGTATTTCTGACTATTCTTTATAAATATTCTATTGTCATTTATACACCCCCCCCATGTTACTCAGAACTGTGAATTCAAAGTTTGGTTTGGTAGAATAATACATGAATAATACAACTATTAACAGTTGCTTGGGAATTTTTGTTCAGACATAGCTTTCATTTCTGTAGGGCAGCCGCAGGAGTGGACGTGCTGGCTACAATGGTAACTCTATTCACATTTCCGTGCCCACCATCCATGCAGCTCTCCCGGCCCCTGCTCACACTCCTCAGCCCATCTGAAAGCCATCACAGCACACAAGCAGGTTGTCACTGCATTTGCTAACTACTACTTATGCTGAGTACATCTCCATTCAGTTAGTGACCATTTGTACCATTTGTACATTTTTCTTTAGAAAAATATTTGATTTCTTTGATTATGTTTTAAAAATTGAGTTGTCTTGGTATTATCGAATAACAAGGAGTTTGTTTTTGAGAAAAGGCCACTTGTCACAGTTGGCCCCAAACCTAGTATGCAGCCAAGGATGACTTCTACCTCCCATCTGCTGAGGTTTGTATCACCACACTGGGCTTTAAGAAAAATTATTTTAGAGATTTGTGTTTGTGCTTGTGGGTGCCTCCAGGGGCCAGAAGAGGACATCAGATCCTCTGGAGTTGGAATTACAAGTGGTTATAGGCTGTGTAGAAGGGGAACTGAAACTCTAGCCCTCTGAATGAGCAAGTGCTCTTAACTACTGAGCTCTTCTTCTCTCTCACCCCCACACTGTGCTTCTAAAGAACTTAACAAGTTATTTTAGGCATCGATCTTTTCTCAGATAACAGGACTTGAAGAATCTTGTCAATGTGTAGACTGTCCTTTTATTCTTAGCTGTGTGAGTATGGACGTGTCATTGCACACTATGGGCACTACATGACGCCTTACGTCTGACAAGGACAGACTTACGTCTGACAAGGACAGAAGGGCCTTCATGTTCCTTGGAACTGGAGGCACGCATGATTATTGGTGAGGGAACGAAACCTGGGTTCTTTTGAAGACCAACAATGCTCTTAAATGGCAAGCCATTTCTCTAGCCCCACTACTTAAATTTTTTAAAAAATTTAATTGCTTGTCCATGGACATGTGTGCTCTAGAAAAGCAGCAAGCACTCTTATTGCTAAGTCATTTCTGCAACCCTTATTTTAAAACAAAAATCTAGCTCTGGGACTAGAACCCAGGCCTTGTGCTTTTAGGTTAGCTCAGGAACCCTCAGTGACTTTCCCGCTCCTCCTCTGTTCTTGAGTACACCTATAAAGCACAGCTGGGAATTCTTAGGTCCAACTTGTGTATCTTGGTCGTCCTCACGCTTCTGGGATCACGCCTAGCGGTGCTGTGTCACGGCCAAGTGCAATCATGAAGGTCAACCTAATGATAGGCTTTGAGTTGATTTCTGCAGCTCACTCTTGCTAACACCAGTCACTATAGATCTGAGACTATTGTGAAAATCAAGTCGATTACAGAGTACATCTCACTACTGCTTAGAACTGAAGTCTAAGTTCTTTATTTCCTACAAATAATACCTTCAAATTTCTGTCTGCTTTAGATTTCAATTTTAAAAAACTTCAGACAAATCTAAAGGTCAAAGCAGCTCAGGTTACGATCTGAGAAGCCCAAGCTGTTCTTCACTACGAGATACTAGTGTTCATCAGGACCAAACGGGTCAAATGCCCTAAAAAGTACAAAGGCAAATGAGTGTCAAGCTTCCTCATGCGTAACAATATTATGGCATGACCTCGGTTTTCTATTGGTGCTGGCTGTTAGAAGCACAAAACGGACACAGGAGTGAGCCTCGGTCCTTGCAGGCCTGGGCTTGGAGTGGGAAGCCTCCCTAAGACTCACTTTCCCCATCTGCACAGTGAAGAGTGTCATACTGCTCACAAGTGTCTGAAGTGCATCACTCTTCTAAACACACTGATTCTGTGTTCACAATCGAGTCTTACCAGGTTATAACTGCTGGGTTGGCTCCCGCTAACTTCCTCTTAGCGTAGCCTATTTTATGTTGTGGATACCAGTTCTTTTCAGTTACATTTATTTCTTGAATCCATGATCCTCCTTTTCTCAGCATCGTCTGCTCAAAACCCTAAAGGGAAAGAACACTTTTCTCTACTTATTATGATAGCATATACAAATTACGTTAAAAAACATTGAACTGCGTAATGATCCTAAAAATAAGATCTATAACTGGAACAGCTCTATAGCTTTCTAGTCCGATACTGACATGGCACGGATCACCATGACCGTGTGATGCAGAGAGGGGAGAAAAAGGCCATAGAAAAGGATGAGCTCCACTAGGCTTAATGCTTTGGGGGCTGTTCTGGATAACCGATTCAAACCACTATCTGTTCTGAGGATTAAGGAAGAATTCACATGGAATGATTTCTAAATCAAAAGTAGTTGTTAGCTGGAGAGATGGTTCAAGGACTAAGAGCACTTGATGTTCTTACAGGACCAGGGCTGAGGTCCCAGAAACCATCTGGTTGTTTACAACCTTCTGTAATTCTAATCTAGGTACTTCCTCTTCTGGCCTTTGTAGGCACTGCATACATATGGTGCAGTTACATACCTGCAGGCAAAACACTCTTAAAACACTAAATACTTTAGTAAAAAGTTGTAGGTTTGGAGAAGGATTGTTATAATTCCAGAAATCAAGAGGTGGAGGCAAGAGTCCCTTGAGTTCCGGGACAGCCTTGGCTATGTGGTGAGTTCTAGGCTAGCCCAAGCTAGAGTAAGACCCTATTTATAATGACAACAATAACGGCAATAAATTGTGTACGAAAGCAGAACTCCTACTTACTGTTACCAATGGGTCCATACTGTTACCTCCAGTGAGGCTCAAACTAAGCATAGTAGTATGTTTCCTACAAATAAGTGTTTTGCTTTTTATCTGATTTTTTAGGTTAGTTTTGAGAAATGTAGCACAAAATATAAACATTTCAGTAAATACAATGATACATTTTCATAATGCAAAGGAGACATAAGTGTGTCTACCCAAAACAAAAATGTACCTTCCAATCAAAGGAGGGCTCCTTCACAAAAACTTCCATGGTGTCAGTGAGCAGACCTGCACACGAGCGGAAAGCCCTCAGCGCATGCACCATGACTGTGCACACAAGACCCGTTTCTTTCATTGGCAACATGAGACTGACAAATTGGCGGGTTAGGCGAAAAGGCATCAACTCAGGGACCGGAAGAAACTAAACAAGAGGAAAAAGTACATCTAAATACATTGTGCCGGATAGTTTTATGTCAACTTAACACAAGCTAAAGTCATCTGAAAGGAGGGAATCTCAATTGAGAAAATATCTCTATAAGATGGGGTAAGCCTGTAGGATATTTTCTTAAATTAGCAATTGATGGGGAGGACACAGCCCATTATGGGTGGCACCAACCCTGGGTTGTTGGTTCTGGGTTCTGTAAGGCTAAGCAAGTCATGTGAAACAAGCCAGTAAGCAGCACCCTCCATAGCCTCTGCATCAGCTCCTGCCTCCAGGTTCCTGCCCTGTGTGAGTTCCTGTCCTGACTTCCTTTAGTGATGGGCTATGGTGTGGAAGTGTAAGCCAAAGAAACCCTTTCCTCCCCTTACGGTGTTTCATCAGAGCAACAGTGATACTATCTATGACATATAAGAACTAGAACTCTCAGAAAACAAACAAACAAAAACCACCAGGCAAAATACAAATAAAGCACCCCCTTAAAGGCATTATTTCCTTTTAGTGAGGCTACAAACTGTATCTTCTTGTTTTTGATTTCTTTCTTTTTTTCTTTTTAATGTTTATTCTGTCCCAACAGGGGCTGGTTCTCTCCTTCTACCATGATGTGGGTTCTGTGCACTGAACTCAGGTCATCAGCCTTGCTGGGATGCACATTTACCCACTGAGCTTCTCACTGGTCCTGCTTTTAAGGTAGGATCTTACACTAAAGGCCAGGCTTGCCTTGGATCTGCAATCAATTCCTGCCCCAGCCTCCCTTGGACTGAGGTTATAGGCATAAACCATGCCTGAGTAACTCCACATTTCTTAAAATCAGCTAGATAATTCCTATACCCAAGTCAACTTAACCTCCTTTAATTAATTTCTGGAGGTGTTGGCTATAACGCCACATGGTTGTCAACTTGACTTTCTCTGGAATCACCTAAAACCCAAGCTTCTGGGTGCACCTGTGAGGGATTTCCTTGACTAGATCATTTGAGGTAGGAAGACTCTCATACTACACCTGGGCCACACCTGGTGGCAGCCTATACAAAGGACACAGAAGAAGAAAACTTTTACGTTTTGCCCATTTACCCTAGGTTTCCCTAGCAAGTTCATCCATCCTGTTGCCGAGGAATTCCTCTGCTGGTATTATAATCTACTTCTTTGGGATTCCAACACAGACCAAAGACTAGCAGCTCTCTAGGAATCTTCCAGGACTCTAGCTCCTGACTGGAACTGCTGAGACATCCAGACTCCTGGACTGAACAAGTACTGGATTCTTGCCCTTTCTATCAGAAGACAGCCATTCTTAGACTAGCTGAAACATGGTCTAAAGCCACTCTACTAAATCCCATACATATATATTCATCCTATCAGTTCCGCTCCTCTAGAGAATCCTGCATAATGCATATTCCAATTCTAAATTAGGAGTGAGCGTTAAGCATGACACACCTGAGTAGCTGACCCAAATGCATGTCCAAAGTCAATCCCAATCACACTGCCTGTCTCCATGGCCACCATGAAATTGCTCAGGTGTCTGTCTCCAATACCGAGGAGCCAGTGGCTGATGCACAGCAGTGCATGAGAGCTGGCGAAGTGGGAACGAAGTGCTAGGAAGGCCTCAGGGCTGGTGCTCATCTTTACAAAGGCCCGCCTAGGAGAGAGAAGCCACATATCATCTCTGCTATGCCACTAGGTTTGTGAAGTCACAAACATACTTACTTTAAGAGATCAGCAGGCACTTTATTTTCCCTTCTTCTAAAAGCCACAACTGTTTCTGTACGGTTAGCTCTGCTGTGATTTAAGAAAAACATTTCATTAGAACAAATTTCTGGTGACTTTAAAATTTAAAATTATTTATACTGAAGTATTGTATCTGGGCATGGTGGCACTTGAGAGAAGAGACAAGTGGACTTCTGAGTTCCAGGACAACCAGAGATACACAGTGAGACCTTGTCTCAAAAAAACCAAACCCTGACCCAAAAGAAAAAAGTATCCTTAACGTCAAATAACTACATTAATGATATCTGCAGCAAATTGTATTCTTTGCTTTTTTCCTTCCCTTCCCAGTGCTGGACACAGATGCCAGGGCCTCACATAAGCTAAGTTAGGGCTCTAACCACATCCCTAGACAATCTGATGCCAAATTCTCAAGAATCAAAAGTGTGCACTTTTTAGAAGAATGAACAAAGGTAGAAAAGTCCAACTTACTTGCACATTAGCACATAGGCTCCAATACATAAAAGCCAAAAACTTACCTGTACATTAGTGCATAGCCTTTAATACCACTTTTCCCGGACACCTTTATCAGCCAGTCTTTATAGTCATGAATTGGTGCTTTGGCATCACTAGCAAGTAGGAAAAAGGGAATTAGAATTAAGGAGGTATTTTGCATGGCAAAGAACATTGAAAATGTATTGAAAAGCAGTGAAGAATAAATACAACTTTCAATATGCCATAGTCATTCTTAATGACTCCAAGAAAAACTCAAGCAGCTACCCCATACAAAAACTCAGGCACACTAGAGTCAGGTACAAAATATTCCTCTTTTCATACAGAGAAACAGAAGATGTCCAAGGAGACACAAAGACCTGTGACCTACGCATGGTACCCTGAAAGGCAGTCTACAATCATGGTATCACTGCTAATAGGCCTCGTTTGACAGTAAGTTAAATCTTTTACAAATCATTCACAAATCCGTTTTTCCTTATTTTTAGACTAGGTTCTAGATATTTCTTTATCATTTCCTGAATATAGATGTAGGACTGTGAAAGGTAGCCTTCTGCCTGGTTGAGCTAAGGCTTGAAACCCCTGAAGGGACGGTAGGTGTTTTGCCTGGCTCCCGGGCACCAGGCCCCTGTCACTAGCTGCAGCTCCCCATAGATTTGTGGCCATCAGTCATGCAATTACGTAAGGGCAACGCCCCCAGCCCCTCCACAGGTGGAGGACACTAACGGTGGTCACATTGCCTCAGGACAGATCTCCATTTTAATGAGGTACCTAAAGGCCTGGAGGACTTAGCCAATAAACTCTCCTTCCCAGACACTCCTCCCTGCAAAAGGTATTTAACTCAGGTCCCCCCTGAGAAGTGGGGTACGGTTTTACTCATCCACTTTCCGCCATGACAGTAAATGTCTTTTTTTTCCCCATTGTTTGACATAACATTTTAATTTAAAGTTATGTGGTTAAGTAATAGAATGAATATTTTGCTTGTTATCAACAAAAGGCAATTTAGATGCTTAGTTACACTGAAATATTCATATAGGTTATCACATAGTAGGTACTCAATACATACAATAGTGAAGCACAGAACATCCACGCAGTGTGGTCTACCTTCTTCCTGTCCTAGGACAATTTTATTTCCTAATATCCAGAATTGTCTGGATGGTACTAAACAGTTAGACATTAAAGAAATATTCATATAGGTTATCACATAGTAGGTACTCAATACATACAATAGTGAAGCACAGAACATCCATGCAGTGTGGTCTACCTTCTTCCTGTCCTAGGACAATTTTATCTCCTAATATCCAGAATTGTCTGGATGGTACTAAACAGTTAGACATTAAAGAAGTGTAGGCCAGGATGACACAGTCGGGGAGTCAGTGAGGTGACGGTGCAGTGCAGTAACACGAAGGGGCAGGACACTGAAGAAGTGTAGGACAGGAGGACACAGTCAGGGAGGCGGGGAGGTGACGGTGTAGTGCAGTAACACTAAGGGACAGGTGTGAGCACTCCCTCCTGAATAGCATCTTATATGTTGTTTGGCATAATCCAGTTTATTCTACAGAATTAATTTTACTAGATTAGATTCATATTTATAATATATAACAAATGCTGGTTTTATTTCTGTTGAATCTGTTTCAATTTCTGTATCTTGGTGTTTTGAACTTTTAAGGAATCATGAACTTTTTTGCTTTACCTTTAGACATTTTGCTGCATTCAAGGAAAATTTATATTCTATACAATTTCCACCAAATGAATGGCCTGTAAAACTGCAAGAGTGGATCATGGACTGCCTCTTCTCATCGGGACCCTTAGTGGGGAGCCATGGAGGCCTCTGCCTACAGAGCCACCATCCAATCTCCTGTAGGAGGCCTCTCTGCGCTCCCAGCCACAGCCGCCACCAAGCTCGAGCCGGCTGCAGCTGACAAGGACTCTCTATCCCTGCGGGATCCAGCCCTGGGCTAGATCCAGCCCTCGGGCCCCCACTCCATTCTCAGCTTCCAGCGGCTCCTGGGTGTCCCGTGGCTTCTCTACAGCCTGACACCCACATCGGGAAAGCGCAGTCAAACTACTGACGTCCTGCCTGAGCAGCCGAACCCTGTGGCAGAGCAGATGCCAGAACCCTCAATCCTACATATAGCTACATATACAAAATCCATTTTCGGTAAGATGAAGTCTTTTCTCAGTGTCGGCAATCTCATCCTGAATTTGAAGAGCCTTCAGTAACATTTCATATGAGAGTCAGCACTGTGCAGGTGGATACACTCTGGTGTGTATACATTTGGCCACTGTTTAGTTTGTGCTGAATGTCTTTCTAATGGGCTTTCAGAAATCAAAACAAATAATTACAAGTTGAGGAGCAGATTAGTAGCATGCACCTGTGATCATGAGTCCAATGCCAACCTGGACTATACAGTGAAATCCATCCTCAAAAACAGGGGGCTCAGGGGTGGGTGGCGAAAAGTGTATAGCTTTAATCCCGATGCAGGAAGATCTCTGCATTTTTAGGTTACCCAAGGTGACATGGGCGACATTACCTGTTATAAGCCACTTTCTCCTCTTGTGACATATTACTCAAAAGAAGGTCCTTCAAGGTCATAGTATTTTCAATCCATTCAATTAATCCTAATCTGAAAAATAAAACACAATGTTAAAAATAAGTACAATTGCTCTTTCTTCATCAGAAAAAGTGTTCTGAAGAAACAAAGAGAAACAGGTTTCTCCCCATCCAATGCATACTTCCTTATGTAATTCTAGTTGAGTTCTGACCATGGCTTCAGGAACCATAAACCCACCTTAGAACTCAGCCAAGGTGGGAGATAAGCTCTCTCCCCAGTATAAATAGGTTCACTCAGGCCATACCTAGAGGTCATGGGCACAACGCGGTAAGTCCTTAACTGCATGTTTCTCTGACTGCAGGCAGCATCCTGAGAGAGGATGGAGTTCATGACCTCAAAGAGCTGCTCAAGGCGTTGGTCTTGACGAAGGTCCTCACCGCCCTTTACCAGGAATGGGTACTCCTTCTCATCATGGCCGCGAATAACAATGCGCTTTGGCTTCCTCAAGGAGCTCATTACTTTTACCTTTAAACATTAAGAGATTTATTATGTAGTGGGCTTGGTCTAATGCTGCTTATATTATGTTAATTTGGGTCCCCCAAATTGCATGAGAATCTGCAAATCCTCATGTAAGACGTTGAGGACCCTGCCCCTAGTTGGTTTTGATTGGTAAACAATGTTGCCAGCAGCCAACACAGGGCAGACAAAGGTGGGACTTTTAGGATTCTTGGGCTAGGGACAGAGAGAAAGGGGAGGAAGGAGATCCACCGAGCTGGGGGAAGGTGGAGAGGAGACACAGCACCTGAGAAGGTACAGGACAGAGAGCATAGGTGCATGAGAAGGTACAGGACAGAGAGCATAGGTGCATGAGAAGGTACAGGACAGAGAGCACAGCTGCATGAGAAGGTAAGGGACAGAGAGCACAGCTGCATGAGAAGGTACAGGACAGAGAGCATAGCTGCATGAGAAGGTACAGGACAGAGAGCATAGCTGCATGAGAAGGTACAGGACAGAGAGCATAGCTGCATGAGAAGGTACAGGACAGAGAGCATAGCTGCATGAGAAGGTACAGGCAGAGCACAGCTGCAAGGTACAGGACAGAGCACAGCTGCATGAAAAGGTACAGGACAGAGAGCACAGCTGCATGAGAAGGTAAGGGACAGAGAGCACAGCTGC
>CM052713.1:3092491-3144397 GCA_028551405.1 Uromys caudimaculatus
GGTACAACCACTCTGGAAATCAGTGTGGCGGACCCTCAGAAAAATGGACATAATACTACCTGAGGACCCAGCTATACCTCTCCTGGGCATATACCCAGAAGATGCTCCAACATGTAATAAAGACACATGCTCCACTATGTTCATAGCAGCCATATTCATAATAGCCAGAAGCTGGAAACAACCCAGATGTCCCTCATCAGAGGAATGGATACAGAAAATGTGGTACATTTACACAATGGAGTACTACTCAGCTATTAAAAACAATGACTTCATGAAATGTGCAGGCAAATGGATGGACCACCAACCAAAGAATACACATCTATGGACCGATGGTTCGGACCACATATGAGGCAGAGGACGACCTCGATGGCCATCAGGGAGAGAGGAGAGGCCCTTGGGCCTGAGGGTGTTAGAGGCCCCAGGAAAGGGGAATGTCAAGGTGGGAATAGGGGCATGGGTGGGCAGGTGGGTGGGAGGTGGAATTCCCTCATAGAGGCAGGGATTGGGAGGGGATAGGGGCTTCCAAAGAGGAGACCCAGAAAAGGGAAACATTGGAAATGTAAATAAAGTATCAAAAATAAAATTAAAAAAAAAAAAAAAAGATGACTGTTCCACACCTGGGAGTATGTTTAGATGGAGAAAGAGACCAAAAAAAAAAAAAAAGCTCAAAATATCTGCATACAAGTGAAAAATCAGGAAAAAAAACAAAGGAAAGGAGCACATAAAGAACAAAGTCGCTCTCTACCCCTGAGGATGTCCTAAAAGAATTGAAAATGCCTCCCCACAAAAGCTGATAGATGTGTGGAACAGCACTATTCACAAGACTGGGGCATGCCTACTCTCTGATGGAAGATCAACAATGCAGTACCAGGATATAGGGTCAACAGTGAGAAGAGACTTAGCAGTAAAGAATGAAAGTGAAAACATACCAAGTAAAAGGTCTAGAAAGCTTTACTAGGTTACCAGGGGCTGGCAGGAGCAGGAAATGAAGAGTAACTGCAATTCGCACAGAGTTGGCTACTTTCTATGGGGAATAAAATGTTCCAATAGTCATGTGGTAATGACGTCAAACTTCTATAACTATACTAAAAGCTACTGCACTGTACATATTAGGTGAATGATCTGTGAGAACATATAATTTATATCTGAACATAACTGCAATGTAGACAGTGGACTGGGGAACTACCAACAGAAGTGCTGGAATTCTCCTTCATGAGTGTCTTGAGGGTTAATAGATGAAGTTATTTGGCAGAACAGAGATAGGAAGGAATAAGCCTGTAAATGGAAGGCATACATGAGGGATGAAGAACATCCTGGTTGGTAGACCAGTAAGAGGTGAAGGGCCAAGGAAAACAGACGCTGAGGGTGAGTGCTTACACCAGACAGAAAAGTCACCACACACGGGGGTTTACTGAAAGCATCCTTATGCGCTCTTTCCGGTGGGAATCCAGCCTATGTCCTTCCTACCAACCTTCTCAGGCTTCTCTTCTACCTCATCTCCATTCCTTTGTGACAGCTCCCCATCAAAAAATATTGCTTATTAATCACACTCAATATTAATGGTCTTAATTCTCTAATAAAGGGACAAAGACTAATACACTGGATTAGAAAACAGGATCTATCTTTCTGCTGCATCCAAGAAATATCATCACCTCACAGTAAAAGGATAGAAAAAGATATTCCGAGCAAATGGATACTTCAAGAAGCAAGCAGGTATAGGTAGCCATTATAATATCTGACAAAACAGACTTCAAACCAAAACTAACTAGGATAGGGAAAGATACTATGCAATTGAAAGAAAAATCCACCAAAAGGATATTGCATTTCTAAACATCTATGCATCAAACACATGGTGTCTTAGTTAGGGTTTCTATTGTTGCAATGAAACACCATGTTGAAAAAGCAAGTTGGGGATCAATGGTTTTATTTGGGTCACATGTCTAGATAGTCCATCATTGGAGGAAGTCAGAACAGAGATTCAAGCAGGACTGGAACCTGGAGGCAGGAGCTGATACAGAGGCCATGGTGCAGTGCCACTTACTGCCTTGCTTCATATGGCTTGCTCAGCATGCTTTCTTATAGACCCAGAACCACCAGCCCAGGGATGGCCCCACCCACTATGGGCTGGGCCCTCCCCCATTGAACACTAATTGAAAAATGCCTTACAGCTTGATTTCATGAAGGCATTTCCTCAACTGAAGCTACTTCTTGTCAGATGACTCTAGCTTGTGCTAAGTTAATACACAAAACCAGCCAGTACACAAGGGTACCCAAGTTCATAAAAGAAACACTACTACAGCTTAAATCACATATTGACTCTCTGACACTGACGGTGGGAGACTTTACTCCTCCACCCTCAAAAAAAAAAACAAAAAACAAAAAACAAAAAACAAAACAGACCATCAAGACAAAAACTAAACAGAGGAATGCTGGCGTTAACTTCATAAATCACATGGACCCAGCAGATAGCTACAGAATATTTTATCTCAAAACAAAAGATTATACTTTCTTTTCAGCAGCTCATGTAACATTTTCCAAAATTGACCATACATTAGGTCATAAGACCTAGATATAAGAAAATATAGATATAAGAAAATTGAAATAACACCCTACATCCTATCTGACCATCTAAGATTAAAAGCTAGATATCAACAGGAAAAACCAACAAACAGCATAAAAACTCATGGAAACTGAACAATTTAAAACTGAATGAAAATTGGTCAAGTTAAATATATTTTTTTAATTGAATGAAAATGAGAACACAACATACCCAAACCTATCACACAATAAAGGCAGTTGTAAGAGGCAAGTTTGTAGCACTAAGTGCCTACATCAAAAAATTAGAGCTCTCCCTCCCTCCCTCCTCCCTCTACTCATTTCACTCCTCCCTCTCCATCTCTCCTTCTCTGCCCTTTTCCCTTTCCCTTCCATGTCTTCCCTACAACTTCCCTGACTCCCTTTCCCCTCCTCCTATACCCTTACCTCCCCACCTTCCCCCAGGCTCTGATAGGGTGGGTCTCTTGTGGACTAAGTGGGCCTCAAGGTTGCTATGGAGTGGAGGGTGACTTTGAACTCTTGCCTCCTGTGTCTACCTCCCAGAGACTGGAATTGCTATTGAGTATCACACATTTTTCCTCTTTCCTTAGCCAATGGCCAGATGGATCTCAGCACCTCAACCAGGAAGCATTTCACCATCAATGACTTTGAAATCAGGTGTCCTCTGGGCAGGGGGAAATTTGGGCATGTGTCCCTAGCTCGGCTCACGGAAAATAATTTCATCGTGGCCCTGAAGGTCCTCTTCAAGTATGAGATAGAGAAGGGAAGTGGAGACCCAGGTGTACCCACGACACCTGAGTATCCTTCGCCTGGGCCTCAGGGGTGAGGTGGAGATCGCAGACTTCGGGTAGTCTGTGTATACCCCCTCTCTCAGGGTATCCTGTTCCCAAGCCTGAGCTGATGCATCGCCTGGAGCATGGGCAGGGACTGTGGCCAGGGATGCAAGCCCTTTCCCTAAGTATCCATGCAGGTAATAATGGAAAGACCAAGGCCACAGAACTTACAGCTTATGGGCCAGCACTAGCTAAAGGAATCTCACACCAGGCCCGTAACAAAAGAAGCCTCTGAGGACTCCCAGTCAGTGCCAACTCCTGGTTAGATTGCCTCAGAAATGGAGCAAGGATGCTTTCAGACAGTGCTTCCTGGGAAAGTCAGCCTTGGACATGATAGCTTGGAAGAGCTGAGGAAGTGTGCTCAATGGTTATACAGAAGCACATCTCTCCAGGAGATGCCATCCGTAACAGTCTGATAAGGACCCTGTAATTCAAAAGGAGGAAACTGTCTTAAGTGCAGTAGTTGTGGGAAAGTGGGAAAGTGCTGGACACAAGAGGAGTCACTCTGGAGGGAAGTCATGAGTGCACTGAGTGCAGGAAGGTCTTCAGCAAGAACACATACCTTCTTCAACACCGTATGGTCCATACCGGGGAGAAGTCGTACAAGTGCCTGGAGTGTGAGCCACCTCACCCAGCACCAGCGGATCCAGTGGGGAGAAACCTTATAAATGTGAGGCGTGCGGCAGAGCATTCACTCACCACTCCATGTTCTCTTACATAACAGGACCCACACCAGAGAGAAACCTTTTGTTTGTAAAGAGTGTGGGAAAGCTTTTCGAGATAGGCCAGGTTTCATCCGACACTACACCATCGGAGGCGGGGAGAACCCACGTGAGTGCTCTGAGTGTGGACAGGTCTTCAAACACAGGTCACACCTCCTGTGGCACCACCAGACTCACACAAGAGAGAGGCCGTATGAGTGCAGTGAGTGTGGGAGGGCTTCCTTGAGAGTGCGGCTGATCCACCACTATGATCCACACTGGAGAGAAGCCCTATGAGTGTGTGGAGTGTGGGAAGGCCTTCAACTGCAGGTCAGGACTCATGAGGAACTGCGGAGTCACAGCGGGGAAACCCTATGAATGTGTCAGGTGTGGGAAGACCTGCTGGAGCACGAATCTCATTCGCCACATCAGCATCCACACTGGGCAGAAGCCCTATGAGTACAGTGACTGTGGGAAGGCCTTCAGCTCATCCCTCAGTTACCATCAAAGGATGCACAGTGACAGCAGCCCTACCAGTGTGGCAGAGGAGGGAAGACTGTTCACAAGTGGGCAAACGTCTGTCAAGATCCAGGAATTTCTGCTGGGAAATTTTTTAATGTAACCAGTGAGGGAAATCTTCTCCAGGCAAAACCACCCTATTCAGGATCTGCTAATTCATACCAAAGAGGAATCCCACAGGGGTCTCCAGTGTGAGAAACCCTCCCTGTGCAGGTTGCCGCTGACAGTGTGAAAATGTATTAGAAGTTGAGAGTTATTCTCCACCTGAGCTGTAGGAGAGACACCTAGTGGTTATCTCCTACTCATGAAAGCTGTCAACTGTCTCCTACCTCGCAGCGCAGTGTTAGCCCAGGAATTTTTGTGAGAGGAGACAGCAAAGGACTGAAAAGTCCAAGCACTGCTTTCACACTACCCAGTCGACTCTTTGGCCTTTGCTCATGGTTTCCTAATGTGGGTGGAAAAAGCTTTGGTTTAAGGAGTAAAGGAGCAAAGGATCATTAGACCTTTATAAGTCTTGTGTATATACATGTGTGTGTGTGTGTGTGTGTGTGTGTGTGTATATGTGTGTGTATCTATATCTATCTATCTATCTATCTATCTATCTATCTATCTATCTATCTAGTATATGAATATATCTATATTTATTCATTGCTGTCCAGTATTAAAGAGAAAAAAATCTACAAACTTTGAAAAAAAATTAGAGATCTCACTCATATTAGTGACATACCTGAAAGCTCTAGAACAAGAATAATGTCCTAAGAGTAGATAGGAAGAAATAATAAAACCTAGTGCTGAAATCAAAAGGAAATACAAACAAAACAAAGCTATAAAACAAATAAAAACCAATAATACAAAGAACCAATGGAAGGAAGAGTTGTCTCTTTGAGGAAATCAACACGATTGACAAACCCTTAACCAAATTAATAAAAAATGGACAGAGAAGATCCAAACTAATAAAATAAGAGATAAGAGGCAGGAACTCACAACAGACTCTGAGGAAATCCAGAGAATCATAAGAATATATTTTAAAACTCTGTATTCCATCAAATTGTAAAATCAAAAAGAAATGGATGAAATTCTAATTCTAAATATATACCACCTACCAAAGTTGAAGTAAGATCAGATAAACAATTTAAACAGACCCACAATCCCAGGTAAAATAGAAGCAGTAAGTAAAAATCTCCTAACCAAAGAAAGCTCAGGGCCAGATTTATTAAGTGTAGAATTCTAGCAGACCTTAAAAGAGGTAACACCAATACTCCTCAAATTATGCCACAAAAGAAAACTGAAGGGACATTTCTTAATTCTTTTGAAGCCACTATTACTATGATACAAAGACTACATAAAGACCCAACAAAAAAGAAAATTACATACCAGTGCCTCTTAGGAACATAGTTGCAAAATTCTCAATAAAATATTTCCAAGCCAAATTCAGATCATCAAAAAGATTACTCACCATAATCAAATTGGTAACATCCTCAGAGATACAGGGAAAGTTCAACATATGAAAGTCAATCAACTTCATCTACCACATAAAGGTTAAGAGACAAAAAAACCCAAAACAAACAAACAAAAAAACCCCAAACCACCTAAACCCAAAAAACCAAACAAAAAAAACCCCAAACAACAACAACAACAACAACAACAACAACAACAACAACAGCAACAGCACACACACACGATCACCTCTGTGGGTGTGGAAACGGCCTTTGACAAAATCTAACACTCTACATTAAAAACGTCCTGAGAGATGGGGGTACAAGGGACATACCTCAAATGATAAAGGTCATATACTGTAGAAAAAGTCCCACACATGGTCATCTCATTAGATGCTGAAAAAGCCTTTGACAAAATTCAACACCCCTTCATGATAAAAGTCCTGGAGAGATCAGGGATACAAGGAACATATCTAAACATAATAAAGGCAGCTTATAACAAGCTCATAGCCAACATCAGAAAAAGTTTCCTGATATTATCAGGAACAAGAGAAAGCTTTCCACTTTCTCTGTACTAATTTAATATAGTACCTGAAGTCTTAGCTCACTCATTCTTAACCCTCCGAATGCTGCAACCCTTTAGTACAGTTCCTCATACTGAAGTGACCCTCACCATAAAATTATTTTTGTTACTATTTCATACAAAAAGTTAAGAATTAAAGATATTTTTATTTGCAGATGATACGATTTTACACATAAACACTCCACCAGAAAACTTACGTAGTTGATAAACATTTTTTGCAAAGTATCATGATAGATAAAGCCAGTAGCTTTACTATATACAATGGACTAAGAAAGAAATCGGGGAAATAACACCTTTCACAATAGACTCAAATTATTATTATTATTTTGGTGAGAAAGGGATAATTTCAACCAAGCAAGTGGTATAATAAAACTTTAAGACCTCTATAATAAAAACTTTAAGATATTGAGAAAAGAAGTTGAAGATGATATCCCAAGGTGGAAAGATCTCCAGTTCTCATGGATCAGTAAGAATAATATAGTGAAAGTGGCCATTCAACCAAGAGCAATCTATAGATTCAACCAATCCCAACAAAATTCCAACACAGTTCTTTACATAAATTGAAAACAAACAAACAAACAATCTTGAACTTCACATGGAAACACAAAGCCCCAGGTTAGTTAAAACAATCCTGAATTACAGAACTGCTGGAGGTCTCCCCAGCCCAGCTGTATTAGTGACACTTCAAAACAGACATACTGATCAATGGAACCAAACTGAAGACCCAGGCATAAGTCCATATACAGATGGACATCTGATTTTTGACAAAGCAGCCAAAAGACACACTGGAGAAAAGGCAGCAGCATCAACAAAAGGTGCTGGTCAAACTGGATGGCTCTATGTAAAAGCATGAAACCAGATTCATATCTATCACCCTACAAAAAACTCAACTGCAAGTGGATTAAAGACCTTAACATAAGACCAGATACCCTGAATCTGACAGAAGTGAAAGCAGGGACTAGGGCTGAACTCCAGCGACACAGGAAGGCTTTCTGAACAAGATACCAATGCACAGGTATGGAACTAACAGTTAATAAATGGGACCCTATGAAGCTAAAAATATTCTGTATAGCAAAGGACACTATCACTAGAGCAAAGCAGCATCTATACAATGGAAAAAGATCTGTATGAATTATATACATCTAATAAAGGAATAACTACTTTAAAAAATGGGGTAGAGAACTAAGCAGAGAGTTCTCAAAAGATGAAACATATATGGCTGAGAAACACTTAAAGGAATGTTCAACATTCTTAGCTAGAAAAGAAATTAAAACTACTTTGATATTTTGTTTTATGAAGAGGCAGTGAAAGGAAACACTTCTTTATTGCTGGTGGGGGAGCAAACTTGGAAAAGCCACTATTGAAATCAGTGTGACAGTTCCTCAGGAAGCTGGGAAGAGTTCTACCTCAAGATTCAGTTATAGCACTTCTGCACATACACCCAAAGGACTCTGCCTCCTACTACAGAGACACTTGCTCAGCCATGTTCATTGCTGCTCTATTCATAATACCCAGAAACTGGAAAGAGCCTAGATATCTATCAATTCATGAATGGATAATAAAAATGTGGTACACTTATACACAATAGAATATTTAGTTTTTGAGGAATATAAAATTATGAGATTTACAGTTAAATGGATGGAGCTAGAAAAAAAATCATCATGAATGAGATAATCCAAACCCCAAAAGACAAAAGTTATGTTTTCTCTTACATGGAGATGCTAGCTTCTAAGTCTTTGATAGGCAGGCTACAATCCATATAACCACACAAGGTAGGCACCTATCTAGTAAGGAAAGGACTTGGAGTGGGTTGGACAGACGTTTTAAGGAAAGGAAAAATAGAATATATTGTTGTGGAGGGACAAAAGGAAAACTGGAATAGGGGGCTTAAAAAGGGAGGAGCATAGAAGAGAAGGGTAAAGAAGGGAACATAGAAAGTACCAACTAACACTAAAGGCCACTTGAAAAACAAATAAGCTTCTACTGTTGTAGAAGCATCCCAAAAATATATACTGATATGAAAGAAATCTAAATGGAGTCACCAGACAAAAGGAGAGACAATGCCAACTAGATAGCTTATGGCACCAAATAAAACTTTCAATGCCACAAATGGGTTACATCTTGTGGTCCCAGGGAAAGCCCTAATCATCAGAGAAAATAGCTTTTACTTCCCACAAACTGATGGTGAAGCTCTATTGATGAAGATGACACTCATGTCATCAAACATGGAGAAATCAAGCGGGCGCCTAACTAGAAGCTCTTCCCTGCTGATTAGTGTTTATGGTACTGGAAGGTACTTTGCAAACTACCAGAGGAGAAATGTCATCATTAATATCACCCAGCTATAAACCCTGGGACTCAGGACAGTGACCTGCCTGCAAGATAAACTGTGCAATAGTCACGTGAATACTATGGGAGTAGCTACCTACTTTTTGATTGGACTTAAGGACCAATCCATGGGATGCGACCTATACATCACACTACTAAAATGGCCAAGAGTTTGACACTAGATGCTCACAGGCTAGGGGAGAACCCACTACTATTCTGTTAAAGGAACATAGCAACAAAATATTCATAATACATAAAGATTAGCGTCTCACTCAACCCACGTCAGAGAAGCTCCTTTTTGCAGTAGATGGGAACACAGTGACCTTTAGCTAGACAATGTAGAGGGAGAAAACTCGGAGCACTCAATCCTAAATGTCTTCAACAAATCCCTCTCTGCAAAGCTAATGGTGGAAGAGGAAGTGGAAAAATTTTAAGAGCCAGAGGTGATCGATGACTCCCAGGAAACAGTGCCTTCCAGATACAACAGGACTGATGTAGGAAGAGCTCACAGAGACTGGATAGTGCCATGCACAGGACTTGGTCCTGGTGTCTGCTCACAGCAGTAAAACCCAGACTAAGACAGAAGTTGGTACAAGGGACTGGGGTATTGCTGTGATAGGCCTGACCATACTTTGTTTGAAGGGATGCAGATTTTAGGACTTTGGAAAGCAGTGGAATGCTTTAAGTGGGAGAAATGCTTTAATGGGCTATCTTAGTAAGGAACATGGAAGACTTTGTTGCTGAGAGTAATTTGAACTTTACAGACTTGGCCCAAGTGGTTTTAGCAGAGAAGAATTTCAGTATGTGGCCTAGAGACTGTTTTGTGGTATTTTGGTGAAGAATGTGGCTGCTTTTCGCTCTTGTCCAAAGAGTCTGCCTGAGGCTGAGGTGAAGAGTCAAATGAACTGCATTGACAAAGGAGGTCTCCAAACAACCCAGTTTAGACTCTGTGCTGTGGGTTAGTCTCATGAAGAGTGTTTTGATGAAACACAGCAAGCTTAAAAATAAAAATTAAATAAAAAAAAATAAATTGTTTAAGTATTAAAGGGGAACCAGGAAGTAGAATGAAGCTGAGTCTTATGTTCTAGGAAATAACATATTATGGGAGTAGTGACTTTGGGGCAAGATCCCACCAGCTATGTTTAGGTACAGACATGGCAGTATAAGCCTTTAATCCCAGGAATAGAGGCAAGTAGATCTCTTGAATTCAAAGTCATCTTGGGACAGAGCAAGTTCCAGGAAAAGGTGGTACATGCCTTTAATCCTAGCATTCAGGATACAGAACCATGCAGATCTCTGAGTTCAAGGTCAATCTATAGACCAAGTTCCAGGACAGCCAAGTTTAGGCAGTGAATGAGTTGGAAAACAGAAAACTGGTAAGAGACTAAGGGGGGCCATGTTCCAGCCCCAGCAAGCAGCAGAACTGGCAGCTTTAGCCATGTGGTTGTGGCTTTAGAGTCAAGAATAAAAGTGGTTACTAGGACAACTGTTGCTGGTTAGTTGGAGCTAAGAAATTAGCAGTGATTAAGAAGAAACCAGCATCACTGAGGTGAAATCTAGAAAGTTTTCTGGGACCATAGAGAAGCTGCATTCCAGAGATAGGCAAGGTTGTACCTCATGCTGCATCTGGACTTGGTAATGTGTAAGAGTCACCCGGGTGGCACTGGTTTCGAAGGCATGAAGAGGTCATAGAGAGCAGCTGAGGCTTGGCACTGTGAGAGGCAAGGGAAGGTCATTGGTGAAGGTGCAGCTTCAGTTGGAGTTGACGGCCCAGGACTGAAGGGGTCATATAAAGGAGTCAAGGCTTGGCACCATGAAGGGAGCCTGTGAGAGGCCATTGGTGAAGCTGAGTTGCAGCCGAAGACCACACCATATCAGAGATGCCAATACCATGGGATGACAACCAAGAACATCAACAGCAATGGAGTGGAACACACCAGACCCTGAAGCACTCAGAGGGCAGAGTTGGAGATGACCTTTGGAGGAGCCCAGATCATGTGTGGACCACAGACACTGGAACAAGAAGCTGTGAAGCTGAAGTTGCCCTAGAGACTCCAAGACGTTAGAGATGTCAGAGCTGTGTGATACCTGCAGAGGAAAGCTGCTAACAGGGAGTGGAGCCAGCCTAGGAGAAGGAAGTTTGTTGCAGTCAACAAAGATGAAAAAGGAGTTGAAGATCTGAAGACTGCTTTGACATCAGACATGGAGATGCAAAGTTTGGCGTTTGCCCAGATGTTTTCCCATCTTGCTTTGGGGATTACAGTTAAGTGATTGGATGAATATCAGAAGAGACTGTTAACTTTGGACTTTTAACATTGTTGAGATTGCTACAGACTGTGGAAAATTTTGAAGTTGGACTAAATCAATGTAGTTTGCATTATGCTATGTTTAGGTATGGCCCCCATAGACTCATATGTTTGAACAAGCCTATGGGCACCAGAGAATGGAATGTGGTGGTTTGAATATGCTTGGTCCAGGGAGTGGCACTATTTGGAGATGTGGCCTTGTTGGAGTGGGTATGATCTTGTTGGAGGCTGTGGGTGTGGGCTCTAAGACCCTCTTCCTAGTTGCCTGGAAGCCAGCCTTCTCCTGTCTGCCTTTGGATGAAGATGTAGAACTCTCAGCTCCTCCAGGCCCACATCTGCTTGGATTCTGCCATGCTCCTGCCTTGATGATAATGGATTGAACCTCTGAACCTGTAAGCCAGCCCCAATTAAACATTGTCCTTTATAAGAGTTGCCTTGGTCATAGTATCTCTTTATAGCAGTAAAACCCAAACTAAGACACCAGCATTGAATAGAAACATTTGATTACTGTATCTTACAGAAAGCATCAGATCTAAAGCTCAGCAACAAACAACAGGCAAGAAGTAATTAAAATGTAAACACTGCTGCTGTATCTATAAAATTATTAATTTGATTAATCAAAAAGCTGTATCTAGGAATACCTGTATGAACCTTCTCCGAAAGGGCCCCAGGCCTGGAGCCCGAAGGTCACCTAAGGCAGCATATATCCTTTCATACAGTTTTTCAATATTTGTCTTATTCACAGGATTCTTTCCTAGTTCATCTTTTGTATCAGTAATCCAGTCCTATGCCAAAGAGAAAGAAAAAAAATCAAGAAAGAAGCTAGACTATATACAAATCCTATACACATTCACTTTATTGTCAAAAGCTGTTTTCTTACCTTAAAGAGCAGATCAGGATTGGAGAGCTGGTCTAAGGCATTAATAAAATCTCGAATCACTCCTCCTTGATCAAGTTTGCTTTTTATCCTATAAAAAAATTTACCAGGTTTAGGCCAGGAAGGGTGGCACACATCTTTAATCCCAGTACTCAGGGGCAGAAGCAGGTGGATCTCTGTGAATTCAAGGCTAGTCTAGTCTATACAGTGAATTCCAGGACAGTCAGGGATACATACAGAGACCCTGTCTCAAAACACCACCACCACAACAGTATCAGGTTCAGGAACCTTAACATTTTCTAATGACCAGGGCATATTCTTATATATTTAAACTATAGATTTACAACATATACTACTTTTTGTATATATGTTTACATATAATTATTCACACAAACTCAACACTCACACCAGTTATCAGTCCAGAGAAATAGTGACTTGAGAATTATGTCCAACATTAGATTAGCATCTGCTCTTTAGAGCAGGTCTCAACCTGTGGGTGGCAACCCTTTGGGGGTCAAATAACCCTTTCACAGGGGTTATAGATCATATGTCCTACGTATCAGATATTTACATTATGAGTCATAACAGTAGTCAAATTACAGTTATGAAGTAGAAACAAAAATAATGTTATGGTTAGGGGTCACTACAATGTGAGGAGCTGTATCAAAGGGCTGTAGCATTAGGAAGGCTGAGGATCACTGCTCTAAAGAGTTAGAGGTCTCAGGCAAAGGCAAAGCAGATCTGTAGTAGATGTGGACACTGGTGAATATAATTTGCTTTTGCTTTGAACATTTTCTCAACACTTACTTACAAATACCTTTCATGTGTTCACTTTTAGAAACAGCCTTATGGTGTTAGACTCTGGTCAGCAATGGTGTAGCTGGTAGGGCAAGGTGGTGCAAGTGGTCTATGGACAAACTGTGACAGATGATCTGCCTTTGATCTTTCCTGGCAAGGAGGCGACTTGGCTCATGGCAAAACATTAGTTTGCTATAATGATTTTTAATTACCCCGTTGACTGTATTCACACACAGTTATGGACTTTGTAAAGAAATTTTATTTAAGTTTACCATGGACTTTGAATGTCTTTGCTTCCTATACCCTCCATTTTCTCTCCCTCCCACGAGTACCCTTGCTTTTCCAGATAATTTTGCTCTAATTTCATGTCATATAGGATACACATGACAGAAGAGGTTATTAGGTTCAGCCTGGCTTATTGTCTTAATATACAATGACGCCTCATCTTATCATTGTCATGCAAACAGTATAGTTCTCTGTATGGCTGAATAAAATTCTATAATGTATACATATCACATATCCTTTATTCATTCGTGATGGTGGACAGTCAGGCCGATTCCATCAACTAACTGTTGTGACCGTGCCACAGTACATAAGGAGATGCAGGTCTTTGCAGTTGTGTGGCTTCTTAACAGTATATTCACAGGATCAGTATAGCTGGACCATGTAGTAGGTCTGTTTTTTTCTGTTTTGTTGTAACTCTCTAGAGATAGGGTTTCATTATGTAGCCCTGGCAAAAAGAACAATGCTGGAGGTATCACTACCGAGCCATAGCAACAAAAATTACAAGGGACACAAAAAACAATCGGGTGGAATAATGGAATGGAATGGAATGGAGGACCCATGTACAAATCCACTTGGTTCCATGTAGTGACCAAATCTTTTGACAAAGGTGTTCAAAACATACACCAGGAAAACAAAAAAGAATATGACAACAAAAGAAATAGAACTTCCATATGACCCAAATGTACTGCACCTGTGAAGACACTCAAAAGAACGCCTGAGTACACATACGTATACGTACCCGCATATCTCTGCAAGAGCCCATTCACGAGCCCATTTACTGGCTGGTTGGTTTGTGTGGGTTTTTTGGGGGGGGAGGGGGGTGGGATTGTTTTGAGTAGAATATTTCAGATATTAATCTTCTGTTTCATTGATTTTTTTGTATCTTTTTGTTTCTATTTTATTAATTTATGCTTTGACATATTATTTACTAATATCAGTTGATTTGTGGGTTTGGCTTGTTTTTATTTTTCTAAGATCTTGAGGCATATCATTAAGGTATGCAAGATCTCTATAATTTCATAAAGTAGAGACTTACAGCTATACACTTCCTTCTTAGAATCTTTCTGTTTCCCACAGGTTCTGGTGTGTTTGCACTTTAATTAATTCTAGGAATATAAAACCTTTTCTCCTGACTTGTTCATTAACCCACTCAGCATTCAACAGTACACTGTTTAGTCTCCATGAGTTTGTAAATTGTCTACATAGACAAACTACTAAACTAAAAACAAGTTTCTCATTGATTTGTAGTTTAATTCCATTGTCACCAGATAAATTATTTTAATTTTTCAATATTTATTAAGACTTAGTGCCCTAAAATATGGTCTCTTTTAGGAAAAGTCTCATAGGTTGCTGAGAAGAATGTGTATTCTGAAGTTACTGAGCAGATATTCTGTTCATTTACTTTATTTAATACGGATGTTTCTGTATTTTTTGGGGGGGCTGGATATTAGGCATTATATTTGATACCTAATATAGGTATGATACTTGGATATCAGGTATTAAGATCACTATTATTTTGAGGTCAGTGAATGCCTTTGATATCCAGCAGTATTTGCTGTTTGGAATTGTTCTTACTGATGCTTAATGTACAAAACACCTCTTGATGGAGGCTGTGGCCAGGAAGCCATGCATTTACAAAGTCAGTATGTCATTGGTCTGAACTTACAAATAATGAAAGAAGTGAAAACGATGACACTTCACGTCATCTATTGGGCCCTAATTCAGAAGGGGACCTCTTTTTGTTTGTATGTATGTATGTACACATACATACCATGCGATATATACATGAGTATTCGACTGTGGGCACTTGTGTGTGTATAGATAGAGGCCAAAGGAAGATACTGGATGTCTCACTTTCAGTCTTATTTCCTTGAGACAAACTCTCAATAAACCCAAGGCTTGCTGTTTTACCTAAGCTGCCTGGTCAGCAAGATCTCAGGATCTGCCTGTCTCCGTCTAAGCCATGGGTCTTGAGGATTTGAACTCAGGTTCTTGTGACTGCAAATAAGAGCTCTAAGCCATCTCCCCAGTTTCTCTGGATTCATATTATTTTATTTTTTTTATCTATTTATTTGTGGTATGTTGTTTATATATAGCTAAGGCTGCCCTCAAACTTCAGGTTTTCCTGTCACAGCTTCCAGAGTATTTGTAACTCCAAACATATATCACCATGCCAACATTTCAATATATCTTAAAGGGTAGCTCCTGAATATCTCAGTTGGGATTTCTACTGCTATGATGAACACAAAGACAAGAAGCAACTTGGGGTTCATGTTTATCTTAGCTTAGAGCTATCAGGTCGCAGTCCATCACTGGGGAAGCCAGGATTAGACCTCAAAGACCTGGAGTTAGGTACTGAAGCAGAGGCTATGGAGAAATTGCTACTTACTGGCTAGCTCCTTAAGGAGCTGTCTTGCTCATCCTGTTTTCTTATACAACCCAGGATCAACTGCTCAAGAATGACACCATCCTCACTGAGCTGGGACCTCCTTTATCAATTATTAATCAAGAAAATGCCCCTCAGGACAATAAGGTGGAAGTATTTTCTCAATTGAGGTCCTCTTTTCTCAGATGACCCTAGCTTGTGTCAAATTTACAAAAGCAAACCAACCAGGATGAGAACTGATTGCAAAAGTATCTCATCCTGTCTGTACTATTCAAAAGAGTATTAGCTATAGGCATGAAGGCAAGCACCTAAGACAAACAGTATTTTCAAAGAGGAGAGAAATTCAGTAACAAGTATCATACAGAGAAAAGATAGCCTCAATAAATGTCTAAGAATTCCTATGCTTCATGAACAACTCAAATATATTTGCATGGTTTTGCTTTTAACCATCCAAAATTTTAATACCTAATACTATCTGATCAGCCCAATACCAAATCATTACCTCTCAACAAATGCTTTATTATTATGGCCAGAAGAAGTATCTTTAAAGGAGTAGCTTTCACTGCTTATTATAAAAGGGTAGATAATGGCCTGTGGGTAGTTATCAGCAATTTCTTCCACAGTATGCTGCACTGCAATAGCTTCTTCTTTGTCCAGTAAGGCCATCATGTGGCTGATCCAGCCAATGAACTGCCAGCAAGGAATGGATGAAATCTAAAATTCAGAAAAGTATAGTTTGAAAACGAACAGAACATTTAACAATATTTGCATAAAGGTAATGTATGTTCCATATAAAAAGTCTTAAATATAAGTCTACTCTCTCTTATCTCTTTTTTGCTAAGGGACCACTGGATTCTTCCTAACATTTCCTGTACATGTACACAAGTGTTTTGTGATCAAACAGTGGGATCATACTTGCTGTGGTGGTTTGAATGAGAAAGGCACAGTTAAGAGGTCTGATAGCATGGTGGGCCCTCATGGGTCAAAGATGAAGACTGTTTAAGATTTTGCTACACAGAGCTGGGGAGATGGCTCAGCTGGTAAAAACGAACTGAGTTCTGTTCCCAATACCCATGGAAAAATGAAGTTCAGTGGCATGAACCTGTAATCCCCAGGGAGCTGGGGAGGCAGAGACAGGAGGAAATGGGGCAGGAGGGTTTGCTGGCCATTCAGTCTAGCTGAGTTGGCAGGTTCCAGGTACAGGGAGAGAATCTGTCTCAAAATACAATGTGGAGAGCAGATGAGGAAGGAAGATACAGGGCACTGACCATGCACACACACAAATACAATGACAACAAAGATCTTGCTACATAAAGCAGTGGAGTAGCAGTTAGACCTTTCTGAACTCTTATTTTCAAGTCAAAGCTTGGGTCTATGTTTTAGTTACAAATCTGTAAAACCGTGGCCCTGTTCTTTTATCGATGGGGCCTTCCCCATACAGACAGGTCCCAGAGGATAGGGGCACAGCCAGCATGTGTATACCCAAGTGCTCCATGGAAAAAGGATAGGAAGGCTGCAGGGTGCTGTATTGCATACATAAACCTCAATTTCCACTTAGTCCTCACCCTAGGTTAAATAAAAACCAAGCATAAGATAGCGACAGATGTTATAGACGCAGCTTCACCTGGGTAGAGGGTAAAATTCCATATAAAGTCCCTATCTTGGCTCCAGAAATATTCTTCCTTGATTGATCTGGTCCTTGTTCAGATATAGCATTCCTACTAGATCCACAAAGGAAAATAGGTAAAAGTGCCAGCACACATCTTGTAATCCTCAGATGCAGGAGGAGATAAGAGGATCACATCAAGTTGTAACCAGGCCAGGCGGTGAGGAAAGATGCCTGAGATTGTCCTCTGACCTCTGCATGAATGATGCAGCATGTGCAAAAACACAAAGGTAGGGGAAAAAGCCGTAACATGCATTACACACACTAAGTCTACATATAAGTAAAAATGTGTCTTTAATTCCTGAAAAGTCCTCCTCCACTCTCAAGGATACCAACCTCTTTTGTCATTATGTTTAAGGTCTCCTCTGAATACTGTTCTATAATCTGAAGTAATCTAGGAAATTTCAGCCTGGCTTCAGAAGAGTTTAACTTTAATGCTCTCAACATTTTCTCCACCACAAGTGCTGGATATGCTTCCAGTTCTGTAGAATCAAAGACAGCAAAAAAGGAAGCAATGGTTAGCACATAAACCATAAATGTGACAAATGATTCTCTCCCTTTTTTTGCTTCTTTTTTAAGACTGTCACTGTTCCCTCTCCAGTGCTTTCTTTCAGTCAAGAAATGTCACACACATTTGTCTGATCTTTCAAGAGGCAGATTTCATCCTGCACTGACAGCACTCATTGGATGAAGCTCCTGATTTTATTCCTAGAGCAAGAGGTAGACCACAGGAGCCCATGAGTTACATGAAGCAAATGAGCCAGTTGCAGTGGCTCACCTTGCAATGCTAGCACCTGGAAGGTAGAACAAAATGGCAATTTCAAGGCCAGCCTGTGCTACACAGTCTCTAAAAGTTAAGGGATAAAATACATCGTCTCTACATACACTTCTCTAAAAGTTAAGGGATGGCATCTTAGCTCAGTGGTGGAGTTCTTGCCTAACATTATCAAGGCTAGTTAAAACCCCAGAATTGCCAATAAATACAGCAGATTTTGTTTAAGTACAGTTGCGTTGCTTGGAGATACTACTATTTCTAAAGATGAAACAAAGTAAAAGATCTGTCATTTGAAAAAAAAAAAAAAAAACAGCCATTGACTCAAAAGCATCTACATATTTTTCAAGCTTACATGTAGAACACTAACCTGTACTTCTCTTCTGCGAGGCACTGGATGCACTCTCTTCTACCTTCCGGAGTTGCTGGTCACAGAAACCTACCAGTGTCATATAAGCATGGGCCCGCTCAGCTGCAGCCTCATGGCCCCAGCAGGAAAGCTGGGTTTCCTCTTCAGCCGACTGCATGGCCTTAGAGAGGTGATGGAATGCTCTCTGGTACAGACCTGAGATTACCTGGAATTGAGAAGATGCATGACTACATCAATCAATAGCTTTGAAATAACACTGAGAAGTTAGGTGTGGTGTGTGCAGTCTCAACATGAAGCAAGGGGATTCCTGGGGACTACAAGATGGATGCCAGCATAGTACAGTGAGATCCCTTCTTAAGTAAAATAAACACTGAAAGCTATGCTAACTATGGTATAAGTGTGTGTGTGTGTGTGTGTGTGTGTGTGTGTGTGTGTGTGTGTGTGTGTGTGTGTGTATGCAAGGCAGTAAGTAATCCCAGTAAAATCCAGAACATACTAGAACTAGACAGACTAAAGAGAACATGCTGGTCAGTCAATGAGCCGTGCAGAGCTGAACCAGTCTAAGGCACTGTGAATTCCATGGGATTCACAAAAATGACAAAAGCTCGTGCTGCAAACATGTCAGTGACACCAACAAGGGAGAAGGCAGGATCAGATGACAGTACTGCAGCAGGATAGAAGGTGAAGAGGCTAACTATTAATAGTCCAAAATTATACAAAAACCAAAACAATATGACCAACTGCACGACTGCTCCACAAACTAAGTGAAGTTGAGCTGAATACAAAAGGGGAAAAAGTTGTTTATCCCACAAGCTCATGGAGAAACATCTCAGTGGAAATAAGTGATGAAATTTCATATATAAAAGCTTGTTTTAAAGCTCTGCATTACCAAGCTGGATGCGTAATCGCAGTATTCATGATGCAGAGGTAGAAGGATTGCTCTAAGGCTCAAGTCAACCTGGTCTGCACAATCAGTTCCAGGACAGCCAGAGCTACTTAGCAGGGGAAAAAAATAAAACAACAAATCCCTATATTATCCAGGAAGCTGGGATATAGCTCAGTTGGCAGAGTGATTGCTTAGTTTAAATGAAGTCATGAGTTCAGACACAGTCTAAACTGTGTGTGGTGGCACACACCTATGATCAAGCACACGGGAGGTATAGAAAGTTCAAATCTATCCTTGGTTAGAAAGCAAGTTTAAGACATGACTAGAATACAAAAGACACTGGCTCAAATATACAAACAAACAAACGAACAAAAAAAAACAAAAAAGGTTTAATTCAAATAACAGGAAATACATTATTCAATTTTTCATATAAGAAACTTGAAATACTACTTGTCAATCATTTCATTTTATTTCATCATTTCATTTCAATTGTGTTTTTGAGACCAGGTCTCACTCTATAGCTCAGGCCGTGCATGGCGGTGCCTCCTAAATGCTAGGGAGCCACTATATCTGCCTTTAAGCATATTTTAAATTGACAAAAGGATACTCTCTCATTACTGCTTCACTTTGTTCTGAGGGCAGCTCATTAAAGACACACAGTACAAGGACTTACCCTCTCGGTGCTCTCTGCATTAGAGCCAGAAAGTGTCAAGATTGATTCCACCTTGCTTTCCTCCAGATCAGACAGGCAGGCTGGCTCCCTGCTTAGAGCATCAGCCATGATCCTGCAAGTTGTGCCCAAGAGAATGTTCTGGTCACAAGAGGCCTGAATGTTTTTATTTAAGTAGTTTGAAATATCACTTTCATCTGTTGCATTAAAAAAAAAAAAAGATTTTTAAAAATAAATTCACAGTCAGTAACTTCTTTTCTATTAAGAGATTAACTAACATAAATCTTAGAAGTACAAGAACCTGGCTTCAGTTTCTGATGAAAGATTTTCTTAAACTCCCTGATTAATAGAAGATGTTTTTCATTAATGTTCAGGCCCAGGTAACTGCTGCCTGTCTAGCCAGCCATTTTATGCTGTTACTATTACTTGGAAACTTTCTCATGCTGGAGTCGACTGCAGATTCTGTTATGTGCTCTGATGCTCTTGGAAGCCAATCACAATAGAGGTCAGTTGCAACTGCTTTATATAGTCAGCCACAATACGCTTGGGCCAGAACCAACTGCCCAGCAGTACTTTCAGCACCAGTGTTGAACTTCCATGGCTTTTGTTTTTATACGCTGCCTCTGGAATAGACCCCAACATAAGAAACACCTGTACCAATATAAGAAGCCATTTGGAATAAGACTTCCATTTTCAGCAGGGGTTGGTAACATTTTAAGTTCCCAAGACCTCTCTGGGAATTGACATTTTACTTGGCATAAAGAACCATGTACATGGCTAACTGACAGCAGGGTTGGCAGATTAAGACATGAGTACTAAACAAGGTGGCCCCACCACAGTTGAATACTCCAACCAATAGGAACAGGATAAGTATACCACAAAGACATGTTCCTAAGGAGTCCCCTATCCCTAAATCCTGAGTGGTGGAATAATTTGGCACAGATGTTGGTGGATTTCAGGCTTAACAGCTCTGTAGGATTCTGGCTTGAGGTCGAAGACAGCTCAGAGTCTGGTCTGCAGCCCTGATTGATTATCAATCCTGGGGTTAATGTTCAATAAACTATTCCTGGCTGACTAAGATTGCTGTTCATGTGGTTTGTGAGGTGGCTCCTGGACCCCACAGCGAAAAATAAACCCTGAAACCCACAGTGTTAAGGTTTAAAAGCAGGAATAAGCTTCTTATTCTAGAATCATCCATCAGTTTTTATCAAATTCTTAGTTCTGTCTGTTGCGAAGAACAGAAAATGGCTGTTATTAAACAAGGACTCTAGCTCTGCTTCTGACCACATGGTGCTGGGCAAGGAGCTCAGGGCTGCACCACCCAGTGGTGTGCCCACTAGAAAGCTTAGCGGCCACGCCCTGTTTGTGGTAGTCTGGTTCTGGTCAGGATCACTGCCACCCGCTTGCTCAGCTCACACAAGTCTGTGTCTGTGCTCCAACTGCAGGACTGCTATTGTTACTGGTATTCAATCTTATTACTCTTTCCTGGGGAGCAAATCCAGAGCCTCAAACATACCAGGCAATCGTACTCAGAGTCTTCATGACAGTATAATGACTCAAGAATCCCTCAGACCCTTTCTTACCTTTCCCATTTCTCCCTCTCTGGGCCCTTTTGTTTGTTTGAGACAGTCTTCCTATTCAGCACTGGCAGATCTTGAAATTGTGGCAGTTACCCTGCCCTGGCCTCCTCAGTGCTGGAATTATAGGTGTGTGCTACCATACATGGATGCTTTCTGTTCCTAGAGTTATGTGGAGAAAGTAGTCCTCCTGGTGTACTTTTACGGATCCTAACGGCAGTGTTCTGTCCTGCGGCAGTCCCACTATGTACCTGGGGTGACTGGCAGTATGGTAAGAATGTCAGATTCAACACATGCCCAAGGAAACTTTTCTTTTCTTATGCTTACAGGCTAAAAGCCAAGTTAAGTATCGAAGAGAAAAAGTTTAATTCGCATTTTATTTTAAAGGTAAATAACTAAATGTTGTCCTGTATCAGTATGTGAAACTCCATTGATCTGGATGACCTGCTCTCCCTCTAAGAAATGAAATCCCTCTGTGGCATTCTTCACTGCTGTCTACAATATTCCTAAGGCAGATTTCAACACTCACAGGAAGTAGCACAAAAGACAGCTTTTAAGACAATATAAAATAGCCTTCCCAAACTGATGCAGACAGTAGCACCCTGATTACCCAAGAGCGTGATGGTTCTGAGCATGCTGAGGACTTGTTCCCTGGGGCTCTGAGTGTGGCTCCGGCAGTGGTTTAGCTGGCAGTAACTATGCAGCCACTGTACTCGCCAAATTTCTCTTGTTTTTGATTCTTTATGCATCTCTTTCAGGAGTTTCATGGAGAGTGAGAAATTACTCTACATAAACAGAAGAAAAAGAGAGATAAGGTTTTGAGACATCTCGTTATGTAACCAGAGGGGCTTCTGGTGCTTCTGGCAGCTCCAAAGCAGACACCATTAGAGATACAGCCTATGTCTAAGAAAGTTAATCTTTTAAAATTTTTATTGCCATCTCCTTTCTTTAAGGTATGGGATGTATACAGCAGGTGTGAAAAGGCAAAATACCATCCACATCTGACCACTATAGAAAATTACTTTTAAAAAGTTTTTAGCTGGCTTGTTTTCCTTGTTACATGTTACAACATGCCCTTGAGCAGTCAACTCATTTCCTTAGCTGTACATTTTTAAAAAACATATTTTACATGTGAGCGGGTACGTATATGCATAAAGGCTTCAGGTCAACCTCAGGTGTCATTTTGCAGATCCGTTCACCGTCTTTTTTGATACAGGGTCTCTTACTGACCTGGAGCTTCCAGAGTAGGCCAGGCTGACAGGTCAGTGAACCCTAGAGATCTGCTTACATCTACGGCCCCAAAACTGGGATTTAGAACCCAATGCTTTACATGGGTTCTAGGAGATTAAACCTATGCTTATTATAGCAAGCACTTCATGAACTGTGTACACTATACATTTAAAGAAGGTTTCAGCATTTCTTTTGAGCATATTTAAGTGTTTATAGTACTGACACCAAATGTTTAAATTCAAAGCATCTTTGCCAGCCCAAAGAGAAAACTCTTTGCTTCTCAGTATTCATTATTTAGTCTCCACAGCGAGGGGCATTTTCTGTCTAAGGTCCTATCATGGCTATTTCAAAATAATGGTATTAGAAAATGATGCAGTGGGTTATGGGGTTCTTTCCTTTCACTCAGCGTTTCCAAGCTTAAGTGTGTTACAATACATCAGCACTTCACTCCTCCTCCTCCTCTCCTCCTCCTCCTCCTCCTCCTCCTCCTCTTCTTCTTCTTCTTTTTTAAATTATTTATTTATGTATACAGCGCTCTGCCTGCATGTATGCCTACAGGCCAGAAGAGGACACCAGATCTCGTTATAGATGGTTATGAGCCACCATGCTGGGAACTGAATTCAGGACCTCTGGAAGGGCAGTCAGTGCTCTTAACTGCTGAGCCATCTCTCCAGCCCTTCACTCTTCTTTACGGCCAAGTAATGATCTATGATATAGACATGCAGTATTTCTATCTTCCCAGATAAACTGAATGCTGTGAAAAACTGTTTACACATTGGATTTTTATTCCTTCCTTCTCTTGGGCATATGCCTAGGAATGGAACTTCTGGAATACTCTAAAATGGACAACTCTGAAACTGCTAAATTGCTCTACTTTATAGCACACATAAGAATTCATATTCCCACCAGCAATGTTCATTTCTCCATATTCCCCATTCCTTCCCCAGCAATGATTCTTTGGTGCCAGCCACTCCACTGGTGTTGACTGGTGACTCACTGGTCTGGCAACTAATGACTTTATCTTCTTTGAAGAAATGCCTCAACTATTTAAGAAATTATTTTAGTTTTACTCATATGTCTTTCTATATGTGCGTGCATTTGCCCATGGAGTCTAGAAAAGAGCATACCACCTCTGGAGCTGGGGTTATACGCAGTAGTGAGCTGCCTGATATGGGCATTGGGAACTGCTGCAAAAGAGTCCCAGCACCCTTAGCATGCTGAGCCAGCTCTTCAGCTCCACTCCTTTTTCATTTGTTTTTGAAACAGTATTTCATACAGTCCAGGCTGGCCTCCCATTCACTGTTTTCCTGATTTCATCTCACCAGTGCTGAGATTACATATGCCAGCATGCCTGGTTTGGAGAAATGTCTACCATTTTCCCCCCCATTTTAAAATTTGGGGAGACCATTACAGAAAACTATAAACAATCAAAATGCACAGTTGTGAAGTCAAATCCATTGGGTATATCTATAATAAAATTCTTGAACTTAAGGTTCAGGAAATCATTGTGGAAGAAGGGGCAGAAAGACTGTAAGAGCCAGAGAAACAGAGCTTGCTGTAAGATCATATTGCTGAGGAATGCCAAGAGCTACACCCAATGTCAGAAGCTAAATCCCCTTTCATATGGTTGATCAAGGTAGTCTAAGTAAGTGCCAAAACAATATAGACTACTGATGTAGCCCCTGGATGCCTCTCAGAGGCTGAAAGTAAACCTCTATTTCTGAAGACCCTGAACACTTAGGATACTCAGAAGATTTGTGCTGATCTGACCTGAAAGTTTCCTTTCTGCACTCTAGCTTTCGCATGGTAGCTTAAAATACTATGCAGACTGCCACGGGAGGGAAACAATAGTCTTATCCGGCTCCTACACCTATGAGCCACATGGCCAGCATGGCAAGGCATCTTTAAGGTGCAGTAAGCGATACTCACACACTGGTGGTGACCAGTAACTGTTTAATTGGACTTAAGGGACACTCAATAGGAGGGAAACCATGCCTGGTACTGGAAACCTTGACAACTTCCCATGGCTAATGAGGTCGTGAATCTTAGAAAACAATCTGTTGCCACTTTGCTAGACCATCTTAACTCCTTACCACCTTTAATCTTACCTTTACACCCACAGATATGTATATTTAACCCTCATTGAAGAAGCTTCTCTTTACAGAAAATGGAGACCATCACAGAAAGTCACAACTAGACTTAATTCAGAGGGCAATGGAAGGTGGAAATCCCGGAGCCCATGGATACATATATATCATAAATCCTACATGGGTTCAGGGAACATTCCTGAAGAAGGGTCATAAAATTATAGAGCTAGACTATCATAGTTTGTTGTGAAATAGTTGCTTTTAAAAATGGCTGCATAAACATTACTGTAATAATGGTAATGTGAATTGACGTATTAATTGCACAAGACCCACCCCTAGACAAAGAACTAAAGGCAACTAAAGTTTTGGGAGAAGAGTATCTGGGAGGGGCTGGAGGGAGAAAAAGGAAGGAGGAAAATGATGTGTTTAATTAAAAATATATTTTCAAAAATTGTTTTTTTAAAAACTCTGTTCAATTACAAAGCACTGTACCTCTCTCATTCAGACAGGGATCTCATGTAATCCCTACTGGTTTGGAAGTCACTGGATAGTTGAAGGTAACACTGAACTTCTGGTCCTGCCTCCATCCACGTTTTGGGATTGCACCATGCCAAATTTCATGGGGTTCTGGGGCTTCATGCATAACACGCAAGTACAGTATTTCAACTACACCCTCAGTTTGTTTTGGGCAGAGATCTTTCTGTACTGACCAGGCTGGTCGCGGACTCAGGATTCTCTTGCCTCAGCCCCCATTGCTGGGATTACAGGTCATCCTACATATAAGGAGAATACTGTACCTTTATGAGGTATACAGTCTGAAGACATCCTGTCACAGTGCATGTACTATCTTTCTACTTTAATAAAGCACCTATTTTATTTATCTGTTTATTTAGCTGGGGGCCTCTTCCTCTTCATTGTTATACACTTCCAATGTAATCAGCCTGCATGATTTCCAAACCCCTCAGCGCAATCTCCAGCCTCCATGCACACCTGTGTGGGTCATGCTTTACCCTAAACCTGTTCTCAAGAGGCTCCAGCCTCTCAGCTGAAAGCAGGCTCTGCAATTCAAATGTCACTTCTGCCCATGTGCTTCCAGTACTGGATGTCACTCTTCTTCAGGAGGACAGTGATGTCTTTCCCCCGATAATCTGAGAGACAGTTACAGGAGGCTCTCACCACCAAATTCTTAAATTCAAGCCTTCCTGGTCTAACCATCTGCTTTCCCCCACTACATTTCTGCATGCTTGCTTTTGTTTCTGTCCATGTCTAAATAATAAACCAGCATTTCACATTCTCCTAACACACTCAGCTTGAGTGCTTCTATAATGTTACATCAGCTGGGAACCAGGCTCTGTCTAACTCATGTGCATACTTGCTCTCCCCTGGGGTTCAGTGCCATTACATTGCTTGGAGACGAATCAGCAGGTTGTGTGGACAATGGTCTCCACCATGAGTCTAAGCCCTTTCTATTCTTCCTCTGTAGATTAGTAAAGCGAATGCATCCACTCTGAGGCTGCACTGTGAACCTCCATAAGGACCCATACTTCAGCAACCCCTCCCCCTGTTTTCAACCCATCAGTTCCCCTGCTCCTCAGCATGCGCCTCTAAGCTGCTCCGTGGACCTTGTTTGCCCTCCTTCTCCTGCATTCTCATCCGCTTGCCTTCAGAGAGTCCTTCAGAGATATGCACGCGTGGTGGTTTTGGATATGCTTGGCCCAAAGGGAATGGTACTGTTGGGAGGTGTGGCCTTGCTGGAGGAAGTGTGCACTGTGGGGGTGGGCTTGGAAACCTTTCCTCCTAGCTACTTATAAGACAGTCTTCTCCTGTTTGCCTTTCGAATAAGATGTAGAACTCTCAGCTCTTCCTCCTGCACCATGCCTGCATGGAAGGTGCCATGTTCTCTCCTTGATGATAATGGACTGAACCTCTGAACGTGTAAGCCAGTCCCGATTAAATATTGTCCTTTAGAAGAGTTGCCTTGGTCATGGCGTCTGTTCACAGCAATGGGAATCCTAACTAAGGCAGCAGGCAACAGTTTCCTGCCGAAGGCCCTATTTTTACCGGACTCTGTCTTTCCTCCACCCTGCTCTTAGGCATGGCTACCAGCATCCCAGTCAGTATAGCACAGCACCTGTTAATTCTCTGTCCTTCTCCAAAGTTTCTCATTACAGTGACATGGTACTGTGAAGCTGCTATCCAACCACCTGGTTCTGGGAGCTTCTTAGAGGGTCTCACAGATTAGTAAAACCAAAACTCCAACCTGGAGACTGAGGGTCCGAGGTTATCCCTAGGTCTCACGTGTTATTCTTTTGGTCCTGTTTCCTGGCACTGGGACATCACTCCGCATAGGACAGAGACCGTCTTTTTCCTTATGAGTGAGGCATAGGAACTCTCCTTTAACCCAGTGCACCACCCCCTACACTACACTAAGTTCTTAAACTCAAGCAAATCCTGTTGTAGCCGCTTGCCTTTAGTTTCCAGACATAATTTCCAAAAGATTTTCTCTGTTCCCAAGAATAAAGTGCCCTTCCAGCATCACATCACGGTCTGTCAGTTCGTATCGCCAAGTCAGAACTGTTCATCTGTTGGCTTCACAAAGCACTTTCTGGTATGTAGTAAAGGGCTCGGCAATAAAGAGAATCAAACTCAGATTGTACATTCACTGCTTCTATAAATAAAGAAGACAATGAAAGTTGCCTGTGACTCCTAGGCCTGCATTATTATTTTTCTCTCTACCCCTAATGCTATTAGTATTGCTAGCCATGCATTTCCATGCAAATATACTGTCCAAAAATGCTGAAGAAAAGCAAGTGTCACACAGAGGATTCCGTGTTCCTCACAAGATCGTGTACTCATTCTGTTTCCTCCTTCTTCCTGTCTTGTCACACTCTACACCAGCTCGGAGAAGCTGGGCAGCAGTAGAAAGTGTTTGCTGCCTGTCCCTGGAGGACTATCACCCTGGCCTTCTTCATATCACATGCAGCTTAGTTAGAGGTTTGGTTATGACTCTCCTTCTGCATCAGAGCCAAGCTAGGCCCTGGAAAGCAACAATGAAGGCTTTTGTAGGGAAGGTGTTTGCTTTCTTTCCCCTGAAGGTGTCAAAGAGAAACTGCTTTTAGTCAAGGAAGACCCATAGTGGAAGGAGTATGGTGACATGTTTGTAGCCATTCCCAGCTCTCAGGGTTAGCCTGACACTGCCAAGACTGCTATATGCAAGTCACATAAAAGCCATGCAGGGCAGAGAGCTGAGGGAGAGAGGCAATCACTGTAGAAAGTAACTGAGATATGCCTAATGCCAGCCTTTCAGGTGGCTTCTTAATTACTGCGACTGATAAGTTTATTTTATTCTTGAAGCTGCTCCTAATATACCACAAAGAAAGAATATATAAATGAACATTTAAACTGATAAAATAGAATGGTTAACTATTTTTAGTAGACTAAGGGTTATAAAGAAGGTTTATAAGAGCAGTTAACAAATGGCATTAAAATAACAAGCTGAATATATTAAAATATAATTAATATTTTAATAAATATATAATTTTCAAGCAACATAGGCATAAGATCTTATTATCAAATGCAAGATATCTATAAACTAAACCTACAAAACCTGTAACCATCAAGGATTCATTTTTCTAAATGATATAAATCTGGCAAATAAACATTTTCAAATAATAAATAGGTTTCTAATAAACCTATTTTGAGGCTTTGTGGGTAATTTATAGCAAGTGTTTCTTCAAATTTATTTATTCTCCAACTGTTGGCTATGGAACCCAGGGCCTTGGTAGATAAGAGTTCTACCACTGAGCTACATCCTAGCTTCCAAAATTACTTCCTTATAACGAGATAAGATCAATTAATTATTTTTAAATTCATGTTTTAGAGGAAAGTTAAGAAAAGACTTAGTTCAGGGAGCTCCCAAGGAGCCACAGAAGAGCACAGAAAAGGCATGTACCTGCTTCCAGGCACTTTCTATCATCTTCATTTTCATGGTGAATCTGCAGCTCTGAAGCATGCAACGAACGTCTTCCTTTGGCTCGAACACTTCCCTGTCAATGGAATCTTCATCCTCATCCACACTCATACTGTGATCTCCTGAAGGAGCAGTCAGTCTCTCCTCTATTTTACTGAGGAAGAAGCAGCTACACAAAACAGTAAGAAATAAGCTGAGCGTCAGAGTCATGAAAGCTACGACGTGATGTCGGAGAGGAGACTGCAGCAGCACACCACAGAACTGGACAGGCATTAAGGTTTCACTTGTCTTACAGTAAAAATATGCACAGAAGGGATTAGATTTCTCCCCATTTAATAAATACATTCTTGAAAGATTACCAAGTATAGGTCAACAGACTTTTCTAGATTTTATTCAGTGCCTCCAGTTCCCTAAAATAAAGCATTTAAATTTAAATGTTTCTCTCTAAATGGGTAGCACATGATGTCTTAACTGAAAAGCCATTTATGTCATTGTATCTGCAACCTAAGGCCCTATTCCCAGTGACAATAATGTAAAGTAAGGAAGAGGTTATAAACAATCACTGATGAGTCTGGACATGGCGGTACATATCTGTAATCTCAGATGAGGAAAGGGAGGCGGGAGGATCAGCTCAAGTCTTAGGCCAGCCTGTGCACAGTGCGTCCTCAGTCACTGTCACACAATGAGAGTCTGCCTAAAAAAAGAGAAAACACTGACAATTTCTGAAATAGGTATGCACATGCAGCCTATATCTTTTTAATTATTCACCATCCCTGGGGATTTTTTTTTAACACTCAAATAGAAATAATTATTTTTCAGTATGTGTCCTCGGCTGGTCTTGAACTTGATATGTAGACTAGGCTGAAAGCAAATTTACAAAGCTCTTATTGCTTCTGCTTCCTGAGTGTTGGGATTATAGGTATAGGCTACTGTGTATATAACTGTAATTTATACACAATTTCATACAAATATATATAAATGAAACATTATATGTAAATTTACATATGTATACATTATAGTTATAAGTTACACCTATGATTTTGTTTAAGTGATATATTTTACATTACCATCAGTAGTACTAAAGTTTTTCCCTAACCAACAATCAAATAATTTCCAGTTGTTCATCTAGGGTCTAACTTTTTTCCTTTTCTTCTTCTTTCTTCTCCTCCTTCCTGTCATTTCTGGGAGAGATGGGGTTCTTGTTATATTATTCAAACTGGTCTCAAATTTGTAGGCTCAATTAATCTTTCCATTTTAGCTGCTTGAATAACTAGGAGTACAGGTATGTGCGGACAACAGTGGTCTCTAATTCCTTAGAGACGCTATAGTCAGATGAACTAGTGCGCCTCTTACCTACCTACATTTTTCTTCCTTGTCTGGAAAACAAGACGTCAGCCTTTTCCACCATGGGTCTGCTTCTATTCTCACCATAATTACTCAGCACTCCTGGCCCCAAGCTGCTCAACCTGCCCCTCTTCCCCAAAAGCTACTACTCTTTTTAAAATTCTTTCACTGCTTTAAATCACATTTAAAACAATTATAGATAAGCAACAAGTGTTACAAATTGAGCACTTGATCACAGATTGGATAGGCAGAAATGTGTGCACGTGAGATGGGCTCTCTCCCAGGTAGGGAGAAATCAATCCAATTTCTGTATCAGAGAGGATAGAAGTGTAGGAGTTTTACCATACTGGGGAGCACAGGGCCTGAAAGAGAGCTGCCTTTCCCAAAAGTAACAGTTTTGACTTTGAGACGACACTCTGAGCTTCTTGCAGCCTACCTCTGTGCTGTCTAGAAACTGAACAATGCAAAATAAAATTCCAGAGAATGGAAAACAATTAAAAGCTGCAGGCTGTATGTGCAGGGAATTAAAACTAGGGAGAAAGTTCTGACACTAGAATGACTTTCTTGCTTTTTCTTGTTTTGTTCTTTTTTACTTTGTCATATGAGTGCCTGGTGCCATGGGGCAATGTGGGGGTGCTAGGGCCTGTGATGTTGTCCAGAGGACCCCAGAAAGGGACTCAGGCCCATGAAGATTGAAAGAGCTCCTGACGGGGTATAGCCACAGAAGGATCTGTAAGAGCTGTGCACAGAACTCTATACACAAGCATACAGGTGAAGATGGAGTCAGAACCGTGTATGGAAGGCTGCACCATGAACAAGGCAGAGCCTCCTTGGTCTCTAATGCCAGTGCCAAACAATCATATAAAAGCCAAAGTGTACACAAGAGACTATTCATATCTCCAAGATACAACCCAAAATTGATATAAAAAAAAAAAAAGAGGGAAGAAAATGATTGTCAGTGGAAAAGAATCAACAGACATGAGTCAGAATAATCATTTCAAACATGATCCAAGACATCAATAACACACACACAACTGGGCTGCAGAGGAAACTCTAGTTGAGAGCACACACTACTTTCCATGGGAACATAGCTCAATTGTCTGCATCCAGGTCAGATAGCTCTTAACTGCCTTAGAATCTGAGGTCTTTGGAATCTGCAGGTCTCCACTCTCACAGTTACACACACACACACACACACACACACACTTAAAAAGAAAAACAAATCTTTGAAAAAAAAGAGAGAGCCAGGCACGGTAGCATACACCTTTAACTCCAGCACTCAGAGACAGAGGTCTGCAGTTACTTTTCATTGATAAAAGAAGCATTTCATCAGAAAGTAATAACACCTATAAATGTAATGGCTAATATCAATTTGACAGGATCTAGAATCACAGAACAAACAAGTCTTGGGCATGCCTGTGAGGGATTATTTAGACTAGGTTACCCCCTGGGCATGCCTGTGAGGGATTATCTAGACTAGGTTACTCTCTGGGATTACCTGTGAGGAGTTACATAGACTAGGTTACCCTCTGGGCATACCTGTGAGGAATTATCTAGATTAGGTTAGCCCTTGGGCATGCCTATGAGGGACTATCTAGATTTCCTGGGACTGGGGTCCTAAATAAAAAGGAGAAAAGCCAGTTTCTAAGCAGCATTCATCATTCTCTACCTTTTGCAATGAATAAAATAATAACCAGCTGCTTCAAGTTCTCATTGCCATGACTCCCAAGTGATGAGGGACTATATCCTTGAACTGTGAGTAGAAATAAACTCATTCTTGTTCAATTGTTTTGTCAGGTTATTTCAAAATAGTAACAGGAAAATTTAAAACCAAAGGATAAAATAGACAACTCCACAATCAATCGAGTCTGACAATCCCTACTTCAGCAGCTGAGGGAATGAGACAAAAAGTAACAGTTGTCTATGTCTAAGATAGTTTGAGATTATGAAAAAGCGACAGATGAGATCAAGTCACAGCAATGTCTCACTAGGAGACTGAATAAAAATGTGGTATTTGTCGCCTCCCTGAACTCAGGGTATTTCATTTTCAGAATGTCTGCACCTTTAACAAGTGGCTTAATCCCTAATCAAAGTTTGAAGTTACAAGGAATTAACAGCAGACATTCGATTTATATTTCCAAAGTATACTGAAAAATATAAAGGATACAAAAAAGTAGAGAGGGGTGTCTGTACCTCACCATAAGATTTAAATTGATAACCATGGAACAAGGGTCAAAACAAGAAATAATTTTCCAACTGTCCAGATGAGATGAGCAGACATGACCTTGAGAGAGGAGAGTGGTGCAGGACGCAGGGCATTTGCACACATCAGTCTCCCACGTTAGTTTCTTACTGGTTTCAAGGAAGAAGAAAAGGGTGGAAGTAGCACAAGAGCCTGAGGACTTTCATACCAAGTCTCATCATGAAGAAACAAGACAACCCGAAATGGAGGAACAATTCACACTGTCAGCATCATATGACACACAGTAGGGCTCAGGACTGCTGCAGAATTAAGAAGCCTAAAGTAATAAAACAAAATGTAGCCCACAATTCTGCACTAGAGCTGGTCCTACAGGGAGCTCCACAGCAGACACCGATGGGACCTGCAAACTGCAGGGGGACAGCAGGCTAAAGACAGAACAAACAAATTATCACTGTGTCTGCATAAAAGAAAGGAGTAGACAGAAAAAATAAAAGCAGATCATTCAGGAAGTAAGTGTATACATGGGAGAAACAGAAAGAATAAGGTTTATGTGCTTCTGTATTAATGTCAAAAATGTTCAAACAAAATGGGGGATCCTGGTAAAAAGGTACACATGAGAGTTCTACATTTTTTGCAATTTCCCCACAAAATAAGAACATTTCCCAAAATAAAAAATAAAATGAAAAAAATTGGTAATAGATGAAAACAGACATAATACTGGGGTTGGAGTCCATGAGAACTGCTTGCTATAGATAGTTCACAAATAATTGTCAACCTCTGATTCCATGGCTCCTTTCCTGAGTAATGGGTGAGTATCACCCTCTAGACAATACAGGGTGAGGTCTAGACAGGGCCTCCCTCTCTTCAGAGGGGAAGGGGAGGGGCTATGTGAGGGGTACTGACTGAGAGAAAAGGGGGTCTGCAATCAGGATGTAACGTGAACAAATAAAAGAAAAAAAGGAACATGAACGGAGAACTGCGAACTAAACACAACTATATCTGAGAACTAGGAAGCAAAAGGCCAACTGTTAAAAACACAAATTTAAAAACAGAACAAAAAAGAATCACTACACAGCAGTCTTCTTTCCTGTCTACTGTAAAAGAGGAGGAGATGCAGGGCTGCCCCAATCACAGCCAGTGCTTATAACCACAGCTAGTGGACAGCAAGGGCTCTTGGACAGCAAGGACCCCTTAGAGGAAATTTGGGACTGAAGGAGACACTGCAGCCATGAGGATTTGTTAAAACAGCTTATATAGGTGACTAGTATGAGAGAGGTAGGCTAGGCATATATTCATAAGCCTTGGTCTCAAAGAATCTCCATGCTGGCAATGCTGGAAGAGAATCCTCATTTGGCTCAGTGTGACCACATTACCGATTTGTGATGATGTCATCCCAGACGTTCATTGGGTCTGTCACAGCATCTGGGTATCTGCTGGTCCAGGTCTTTAGAAGTCTCCTTAGAGGACCCAGAGATGATAAGTCACCTAAAAATAATATTTGAGACTGATCATATCTATGGTTGAATGACAAGAACTTACAGAATACAGCCAGCATTAGTAAATAGAAACCTAACTTAAATTTCTTATTTTTTTAAGAATTAAAAATAAAACGAGGAAAAAAAAACCCTAGCAAATTAAAATCAAACAACGAACAAACAAACAAACAAACAAACAAACAAACAAACCAACCCAGACACCTTTGTCTTCCATTCACATAAGGAATACATGACAGTATACAAAATGTAATATAAACACTGTCACTTCAGGAACACATCCAAAGCAGTTTTTACCTTACACATTAAGTTTGGCTTCACTAAGCAAAAATTCAGGTGCCAAAAAAACCCCTCCACAATTAGAAAGAAAAAAAAAAAAGAAGTAAAAACTTACCATGTTTACGTGTAAAATTGAGGAACTCCTCAATTTCTGCTAAAGTCTGTACAGACTGTAATTTGGCGAGTCTACTTCTATACAAGAGGACATCAATACTAGAATAATTCTAGAAGAAAGGAAGTCAGGCTTGTTATAAAGGCAACTTACTACTTAAAACTTTGAATATAGTTTTAAAAAGCATGATACATGCAAGAATTATTCAGTGTATTTCAGAGTACTTAACAATTATGCCTTGGAAACAGTTTTAATTTAAGTGTATCAATAAGATGAGTGTAATCTGGCCATCATGTTCCTTGTTCTGCCATCTATAACCTATTCTCCTAGTAAGGCCCCACCCCAGGCCTGTTTACATGGTGGGCACACGCACCCACAAGTTACATTCCTAATCTGGACTAAATTTTAAAAGTCACAGTATTTTATAATGCAAAACTGTGAACCACAGAAGCCAGGTTGTTTTTTCTAATTTACCATTGTGTGGACGCGTGCCAGGGCACAAGTGCAGCGGCCAGCGGCCAGAGGACAGCCGTGGGTGCTAGTCCTTTCCCTCCTCTCCTGTTGGCTGTTGTACACAGGTTAGGGGGACGGTCCTAGTTTCTCCTTTGTTGTGACACTAAAATACCATGCCCAAAAACAACCTGGGGAGGGAACGATTTACCTGGTTTACAGGTTACAGTTCTATCACCAAAGGAAGCCAAGGAACTCAGAGCAGTTACTTAGAGGCAGGAACTGAGGCAGAGACCACAGAAGAATAAACACTGCTTAGTGGCTTGCTTCCCACAGTTCATTCAGCTTTCTTTTTCTTTTTCTTTTTTAATGATTCCTTTTAAATTTTTATGTGCATTTGTGTTTTGCTTGCATGTATGTCTGTGTGAGGGTGTCAGATCCCCTGGAAGTGGAGTTACGGACAGTTGCGAGCTGTTAGTGGGTGCAGGGAATTAAATCTCCCTGGTTCAGCCTCCTTTCTTAAACAACTGGGGACCACCTGCCCAGGCTGGTACCAGCTGATAGGCTAGCCCCCCCCCCCCATCAATCACCAATTAAGAAAATGCCCCACAGATATGCCCAAGACCAATCTGATAGGGGCAAATTCCTCAGTTGAGATTCCCTCTAACCGGCACATGGAATGAACTAGAGATGCTCTATCTCCTGTGTCAACAGAGGCATGTTGCGGCTACAGATGCTGTATCTATGTCTAGTTTTACATGGATCCTGGGACTCTGATCTGGGTCCCTGTGTTAACAAGCACCTTCTCCACTGAGCCATCTCTCCAGCCCTGAAACCAAGTCTTTCTAGTCAGTTTACTAATTTACTTTAAAATGATAAAAAAAGAAAACAATAAATGCCTAAGTTTCTATAATTAATGTTGATAGGCTCTTAGTGATTCACAGAGAAACAGTCCAACCCACACTGTGAAAACAATGAAGAAGAAAGTGCAGAAAATGAAGAGGGCATGTGATCTGATTTCCCAGTCAAATTCTGCAGTGTTAAACCTTACATTACTTTTAACTAGTTCTTTCAGAGTAAATGGAACACATTTTAAAACAAGTATTAACCTCCCTGGTATGACCACCTAAAGAATATTTCGTGTTGTCTCTTATACTACTGAGAAGTCATAGTGTGTTGGGGCCCACCCGAGAGATTGGATCATTTATGCATTTATTCATAAATCAAGTAAACTTCCATACAACTATTCCACAGAGAAAATTCTACATTGCACAGTGTGAGAAAGATTAAACTAAAGAAATAACATAAAGTAGAACATTTACAACAGTGGGGGATAAAAGATTGAGACCAAGGATGAAGAACGCTATTAGAAGAATCCAAGAAAGAATGAGAACACATAGAAGGTTCTGCTTGGTGGTGGTGGTAGGGGTGTGTGTGTGTGTGTGGGGGGGTTGTGAACATGTGAGGGGGGAGGGAGAGGGAGAGAGAAAGAGACAGAGAGAGAGAGAGAGAGAGCAACAAGAGAAGGAGGGAATGTGCAGGTATGTGAGGGGGGAGGAAGACAAAGAGATTATTTAAAGTAATCTGAAGTAAGACACTTAAAACTATTATAAAAACAGTATATACATCATATAGGTCTATCTGCCTTACCTGCATGAAAACCTGAATGCCATTTTTAATGTAGTATGTGGCTCTGTCAATATCATCCTGCAAAATGTAAAGAAGACTCAGCTCTTGACTATACTGAAGCTCCAGGGTCAGCTGCTGCAGCTCCTTGTGCATGGCTTCATCCACAAATGTTAGCAGAGACTGGTTGCCTTCTCCTTGAAGCAGGAGCTTCAGCTTGCTGCGGATCACATATGGCAGATATGTCTCCTGCAGAACAGCAACAGTCAACTCTTGACTTAGCCAATGAATGCAATTATTTTCTATCTGAATATCTTTGGAATAATGTTATAGTTCATATACTTTTTCAAGCTGGAGGGATAATCTTTTATTGAACCAGGAGAAGAGAGTCATGCAGAAGGAAAAACTTTCATATAAGCAAATATGCATAAATTCATATACAAATACACACATACATATTCACACACCTCCATGCAAGCCAGTTGGGCCCAGCTACATACTTATCTCATAATTACATACTTACACATACACATCCATACTTCCATTTGTGTATGAAGCAAAAGAACAAGTGCCGGTGCAGAAAGGACTCACTCATTCTGGATGAAAAATGAGCTTCAGTCTTTATTGCAATGAGAAAGAGAAAGCGTCTACCCTTTTAATGCTAAATGAATTAAACCCAAGTCTATAAGAAGAAAGCTTTGTCCTCTTTTAAGACTAAGGTGCCTTGCTGTTAAGAAAAGACCTGTTCTGCCCCATGGTAAGGGGGAAGCCTGCTGCTCTTTCTGCTTTCTCTGCAGCTTCTTCTTTGTCTCTCTTTCTCTCTGCATTCTGCGTACTGCTCTCTTAATTTCTAAGTTAGGCTACTCTGCTGTCCTTCTAATCTTGCTCTCTCCTCCTGCTTTGATGTGATAATCCTCTGCAATGTATTCTTTCTTAGTTTTTTGTACGTTTTCTAGGGGAATAGATGACATGGCTTTTCCAAGCAACCTTATTATTATTTTTTTTTACAAAAGTTCACTAATTCAAATCATAAGTTGAATTATGAAGTTTACAACAGAGAAGCTTACATAGGCATCCGCATACATACATGCCGTCCGTAATGCATTCATTACCTGTCACTAGCTCGGCAGGTTCACTGAAAGTTTAAAACTATAATTTTTGTGACTAAGTTATCATTGAAGTTTTGTATAGATAAACCTAATCAATTTTTTATCGTGGTTTTGCACCTACAATAAATTGTTAGTTCCCCTTTTATAATCTTTGATTAATTAATTTTACAACCTCTTTCAATGTGTTCTAAGTTGTAAATGCCTGCCTTCTATCTCAGAAGCAATTAATGACACTTGAAGACAAGCCAAGTTCTCATTGCAGTCCTACTATAAAGGGCTTAATAATTACTAGTATTAATTTAGAAATTCTTATAGAAACATCAAGAATTAAGAAATCATCTATTTGTCTATATAGCATCACTATAAGACAGAACATCTTCATTGTTCTGCAGAAATCTGCTCAAAAGGGTGGGCTAATACCTAGTGATTGTTATATATACTTAATAACAGGAAAAGCATATTAATAGCAGGAACCTTTCTTGAAACATAACCCCTCAGCCTTGCCTAGAACAGAAAATCCATTATGTCTTTACAGTCTATGGTGGAGCCATCTCAGGAAGATCACCTGCTAGTTTTTTTTATCTTCTCCTAGATGGCTCCTGGCAAATGTGGATTATTTTCTAATTGCAAAGTACATAGGTTCTTCTATAGAAGATTGTGATCTATTTGAAGTTGAAAAGACTCTGTGGATACTTCACACAAATTGAGGATTACAGCACAGGAGGCAGCAGCATGGGTGCAGGAGCTCTATTAGTCTCCTTTGGTGGCCACAATGCACCTTCTTAGTAGCACAAGCAACAACAAGAAATCTTCCATGTGGTCATAGCATAGAGGTAAATACCTACTGTAAAACACATCCCACTTATTTTGAGATGGCTAAACAGTGATATGAAACTTAACACCATAGAGTTTGAATACTGACATGCTTCAAACTACTGTCTCAATCTTGGGAAATTTTAGTTTTATTAACTGGGAAACACATGACCATTTAAAACATTTATTTCAGTTACTGAGAAATAATTGTACACACCTGGTAAAATGGTTCACTCCACATTTTACTTAGGTCAAGAGAGTTCTCACTGCCTATACTGACTGTAGAACAGTACTCAAGGCTTTTCCATTCGGAGAGGTTGTTGTAACAGTCAAGGGATGCCAGCTCCCAAAACTCCTTCTCAGCTTCTGTGGGTTCACCATCCACCCACTCCAGTTTATTTAAAGCCTGCAGGAAAAAAATTAGGATTATTTTATGGAGTTGAAATAACATAGATGCAAATACATGTTTTAAAAGGGGGTACTATAGCATACATACTAAAGACATTCATTTCAGATTTATGGCAAAATGAGAGAAATGGAATTAATAATCAAAATAACAGTGAATGGGAAAAAAAAAAAAAAAAACAGCAAACAAGGAGGTTGGAGAGATGGCTCAGTGGTTAAGAGTTCAATTCCCAGCAACCACATGTTGGCTCACAACCACCTGCAATGGGAGCCGATGCGATGCCCTCTTCTGGTGTGTCTGAAGACAGTGATGGTCTACTCATATACATAAAATAAATAATTCTACAAAAACAAAACAAAACCAAAAGGATGTTATAGTAACAATTGAGGCCAGGCATGGTAGCATGCACCTGTAATCCTAGAACTCAGGAGGTAGAGGCAAGCTCTGTGAGTTCTAGGACAGCCAGGACTACAAAGTTAGAACTTTGTAGTTAGTAAAAAACCAAACCAAGCCAAACAGCCAAACAAAAAAGACCCCAATGAGAAGAAAGTCATCTCACTGAGAAACTTACCAGAAAAGCCAATCAAATCATGCAAAATTTGTTTTAAGACTATGCGTTATTTATTACTTAACAAGTTCTTTGGAAAAGCAAAGCTAAGGAGATTTATAGACTATTGTAGGTTTCCAAGTTGAGATCATTCATTTAATAGTCTTAAATAGGCTATAAATCTTGAAGTTTAACACCTACTATCTTTGTCAACTTGTAGTGAAATAAAACAAACAAAACCAACTTACAGTCATAATCAAAGTCTATTTTACTTTATCATATTTTTTTTCTAAGAGAAAGAAAACAAACTAAAACAGAAATTTTAAAAATAACAGCAATCAGAAATACTTGGAACTTATGAAATTCTTTGTCTTCTTTCAATGTTGTCTTAAAAAGAGCAAGATAAAATAACAATTATGTCACAAGTGGTTATTATAAAAACATACTTAACACTAAAGCTAACAGTTCCTTTTTACATGTACAGAGCCATGGTAATTAAGCAACTCCTATATTGGCCAGAGATTGATTTTACCTCATTATACAACTTAGCAGCTTGAAAATAATCACTTCTGGCTTCTGCTAATAGTGCGTTCTGAGTGTCCTGCTTTGTTCCTAACTCACTGCTAAAAATCCCACGGAGGACATCATACTCCCCAATCGATCGATAGAGTCTGAAAAAAAAAGTTCAGGTCACCAAATAAAATATTTACATAGTTTTCATTAATACAGAATGAAGATGTCATGCAGATGACATATAAATAGTATTTTGTTGGAAATATAAAATTTAATGGTTCTGAAATTGCCTTTAAATTTTACTTCTTTAACTAACCCCAAAACCCAAGTTGTTTCAATGTGCATTTGAAAACAAAATCTAGAAAGCTGGGTGGTAAGCGAGTCACTAATTTAAGACCAGTTTACACTACACTATGAGACCCTGTCTAAAAAGTATACGTGTAAGTATGAAAAGCTCACAATGAATAAGGCTTCTGCAGGTGGTCCTTCTGGAGTTCCTGTCTGGCTCCAAGGAAAAGCCAGAAGCAAGTAATCCCTCTCCGTCTGCTGATGTTTCAGCCTGTGTTAGAACTCTCATCCTGTTATGTTTTAGTCTGTATTCTAGGGACTAAACTTTAGACATCAAAATCTCCCCATAGCCTTAACACATTTCGAGGCCTCACTCATCTTCACAGCTTAATGAAATCTGGCTTGCCCAGCATAGCGGTGCATGTCTGTAAGCAGACCAGAGGGTGAGGCACAGATAATGAGTTCTATGTAAACCCGGGCCACATAGCAAACTTACAAACAAGATTCTATCACTATGAAATTCTCAAGTTAGTGTTTTTAAAGCTTGTTTCCTTCTTCTTGCAAGTTTCTTTTCAAATCCAAACCTATATGCCACGTTTTCCTAACTACAGTTACCAGACCAAATACCCAAGAACTTCTTCCCTCCTTCTCCTGCTTTCTGGTTTACTTTCTGACACTGAATCTCTTTTATCAGTCAGACAAGATTTGCTTGGGAAAGTTGGTAAATGCCTGTAATTTCAGTTCTTGGGATTGAGGCAGGAGGGTTGCAGGTCCAAAACTGGCTTAGGGTTATGGAGTGAGCTCAAGGCCAGTGTGAACGACTTATCAAGCCCTTGTCTCCACAGCAGTGGGAATGGGTGTGGAGGGCAGAGGTGGAGAGTAAGGCTCAGGTTCTAACTTAGTGGAAAAGCACCTAACTTCTTTATAAGGTCTTGGGGTTTGTACCAAGTACCAAGGGAAGGGAGAAAGGTCTACGAACAGCAAGTTGTACAGAACCTGGATGAATCATGAACCCACTAAATCTAAACTAGGTCAAATTGAATATACATGGTTCTGTTACAGCCCAGATTCTAGAGGTCAAAGGTCAGAGGCAGGTGTAGGTACGTGGGTGTTGAACAGCAGCAGTTCATAGTAAAAAGTTGAAAACAGAAAGAGATACTATGTACAAGCACAGAAAGAAATCCCCATATATATCGTACCCTGGTTCTCAGGTACCTGGATGTTTATTAGAACTTGATCAAAATGATGACCATAATACAATAAGAAAAGACTAAATTATTTAATAAAGTTAGAAACAAATGTGTCAAGTTTAAGCTTGTAAAGTTATATATTCTATATCTATCAATCTACTCATCAGTCATCTCCCCCACAACCCCACTGCCTGCCTGCCTGCCTGCCTACTTGGGGATGGAAGTGGAAGCCAGGAACTCAAGCATACCAGGTTCTGCAATGGAGATAAATCTTTATCTAGTTCTTCCTCTGCCCAGTGACTCATACTTCAAAACAGGATATAGCCTCGACTGGCCTTGAGATCATCCTGCCTCAGCCTCCTACATGCTAGGCTTACACGTGTGCCTCATAATTGCCATTTCTCTCTCTCTCTCTCTCTCTCTCTCTCTCTCTCTCTCTCACACACACACACACACACACACACACACACACACACAGAAAGAAAAAAGAGAGGGGGGGGGAGGTGTCAAACATACATCTGAAGCTGTGGGAGGTATACAGAGAGTCCTAACAGGAAGTTTTCTGTGGCTTATCCTAGCCAGTCCCTTCTCAGCACTCTCGGTCCTACTTCATGTTCTGGCTAATCATGTTTATAAGTATATATATTTTCTATAGGATTCATTTTTTGCAGTATCAGCGATTGAACTGAAAGAACAACATAAACCCCATTTGTCTCCATTTAAGGACCAGATCTGATTTCAAGAAAATGCTGTAAGGCACCAGCTCCAGGAACAGTCCCTAAGTCCCAGAACCTACAGAACATAAAATCCAGAACAAGATCATAAAATCCCCTCCCAAAGAACTGCCTGGGGATAATCACAAAAATGGGAAACTACCTGATCTCCAAATGGTGACACCAGAGCTGGGCAGCCCTATTTCATCCCATGGCTGAGCATTAACGACCTAGGAATGCAGACCACTGACCACCTGTGACGCCCTAGCACCCACCAAGAAACCTCAGATTACCCAATCCTTCTAGAGAGTTTCCCCAGTTCCCTATAAGTCCTGCAAGACTTTGTCTGGAGTTGCATTTTGGAGAATGGCTGACCCCCAAATGCTACGTGTTCCTGCAGAATAAGCGGCCTTTATCCTTGCATACTGAGTCTGGGGTCCTCCTTCAGTCACTTTTTTGGACCCTTCCAGAACCTATGGACTCACACATGCCAACCAAGTGCTGTACCACTAAGCTACAACATTTAGACGCTTAGTTTTTAATCTGTGACTAATGTCTAATCTGTTTCACTTCTTCTGTACCTGGCATAGTGCTTTACAAAGTCACAGTGCACAGTAAAACACTGACATAATAATGGTGAAAGCTGACCTTTCACTTAAGAGTCTAAAGACCTAAAAGCTGACCAACTGTTTCAAAATTTTCATTTTATTTATTTTGTGTGTGTATATGTGTGTGGGGCAGAGTGGGTAAGCATGTGGAGGTCAGAGAACAACTCTCAGGAGATGGATCTCTCTGTCAAAGGTGGGATCTGGGGATTGAACTGCAGTTATCAGGTTTGTGTATCAAGTGACTTGACCCCCTGAGCCATCTTGAAGACCCTCTGAATTCTGACTTAACATCCTTCTCAGGATTAGGCTAGGCTTTCAGATGCTAAAACAAAGGAAAAGGAAGAAATCAGTCATATACATCAGTATACTACAAAGCATAGTCTGTATTTCTAGACAAAGCAATAAAAATATTAGGAGCCATTAGAAACTATGTATTACAGGGTTACTCAATGGTTCTTCTTTAAGGAAAATATTCCTTTTCGTGGGCATTCTTGACACATGGACTAAAAAATCTCAGCCTAAAATGTTTTTATTAGTGCATTAAAAATTGTGTGTGTGTGTGTGTGTGTGTGTGTATGTGTGTGTGTGTGTGTGTGCGTGCCTGCCTGTGTGTTTATCTGTCTATCTGCCTGTCTGCCAGAAGAGTACTGGATATCATGGAGCTGGAGCTATAGGTGGCTGTGATCTGTCTAACATAGGTACTAGGAACCCAAACTTGAATCCTCTCTGAAAGCAAGTTCTTCTAACCACTGAGCCATCTCTCTAGCCTCCTCACCAGCTCACTTTTCCCTAAAATAAAGGCAAAGTTTTACTGTGCTACTTTGATTGAGTTACTGCTTATCCACGAATGGTTCACCCCAAACTTACTTAGCAAGTTCCATCCACCGCAGAACATCGGGAGGCAAGCAAGCCTTGCCCCGGACTCGTTTGGTGGGTGGCTCCTTGGGCACCAGGTGGAGGAGGGCCTCTTCCAGAAGACGGATACCTCCAGGCTGCTGCAGACTGGCCAGGCATCCCACTCGAATTGCGGCTGGGTCGAGTGTCAGCAAGTCTGGGTGCTGGCAACTTATTTCCTATAAAAGCACACATAGCTGTATAGCAAATAGGATCTGGCTGACTGACATCATCACAAATGATTATTTCATTTTATTAAACGTAAGAAAAACAACTTTGACTTGTAGTAGTAGTAGGCAGTGATATCACAAAAGTGTCTGTGCAATTCTATTAGCAAAATTCTTAGCAACATTCAATTTCTACACAGGGAAATAATAATCCTTTCCTGTTATATTTCCAATTCAAACATTTAATTCACATCAAGAAAAACACTGACAAAATGTTAAAATTGAACATGCAGAGTTTTCAACCATACAGACCCTCCTTCATATATCTAAGCAACTGCAATTGAAAGGAATATTTATGCATTTAGCTTTAGTTGTTAAGAAAAGCAGCTGAAGAACAGATTTTATATTTATTTACCAAAAAGTGGGTATACTGACTTGACTATAAGTCTTTGCAAACACTTTTCCAATCAAGAGGCTAACTTACTTAATGATATCTGAAAAGATGATTTTGTGAGTTATCACAGTGACCTATAGACATCAAATTAATAAAGAATAGCCTCCACTCATTATCCAGAAGAATGCTCCCTGTGACAGCATTCCGAACAGGCTGGTGTTCAAATGTGCATCTCTGCATGTGCATCTGGACTTAAGTAGTGTATGTTGTAACACATATCCCAGCCGCTGTCCATGTGGCTGCCAAGACTGAAGACCAAAACTGAAAACAATAAATTCTCCAAAGCAATCAAATAAAAATGTCTGTCATCCTTAGAAAGCGCTAATAGTCCAAACAAGAAAACTCAAATAAAATTATATTTCAGTCAATAAGTTTCTATGCTTAAGGCACAGAAAATATTCATATGTTGGTGATAACCAACAGCTGTTTAATAGAATTTAGGGCTCATTCATCAGGAGGAAAATCATGCCTGGTACTGGAAACGTCCCATGCGAGTGAGATTATAGCTATTAGAAAAAAAGATTTCCTACTGCCACTCTGCTAGTCAGGTGTAATCCTTACAATATTCTAAATCTTATCCTTATAGCCACAGATAGGTACAGCTACCACCCCTCATGAAAGAAGCTTCTCTTCACAGAAAATGGAGACTGTCACAGAAAACCACAAATGGACACAATTCAAAGGTCAATGGATGGTGGGGAAACCCAATAGCAATTGATACATATATATCATAAGTCCTACATGGTTCAGGGACATTCCTGAAGAAGGGGCATAAAGATTATATAGCCAGAATACCAGGAAGTCTGCTGTGAACTAGTCTCTTCTAGAAACGGCTGGATAAAGATGACACAACGGCAATATCAGTACATGTACTAATATGGAAGGGGTTAAAGTTCCTGAGCTCCCACTGCTAGTCAAAGAACGATAGGTAACTGATGCCTGCTGCGAGAGGGAAAGGTTAGGGCAGTTAGTCTCTCCTAGAGATGATCTCCTTTATTGGTTATCCGATACTATGTGGTCAGCCCTGAAATCATATGCACACAAACAATAAAAACAGACTAAGCAGATTGTACTGATGCATTTATGCATACAAATACATAAGCTATATGTGTAATTTGGCAATGATAATCAAAGAAAAAGAGGCTTTTAATTTCCACTTGGATCTGGGGACATGGGACAGGCTGTAGGGCAGAAAGGGAAGGTGGAAATGACATAATTCAATTTTATTTAAAACTGTTATCAAAAGCAATAAAAATGGAAAGAAGTAAGATTTATTCTTATTTTACTGTATGTGTCTGTGTGAGTATAAGTCACATCTCCTAGAGCTGTGGTTACAGGCAGTTGTGAGCCACAAACGTGCATGCTGGGAACTGAACTCAGGTCCTCTGGAAGAGCAGGAAGCAATATTAACTACTGAACTAGCTCTCTATCTCCTAAAACCACTTTAAAGATTTAAAAACTTTATTTATATATATTGTGTATGTGTGTGTATGTGTAAATGGGCAAATGTGTAACATGCGAGTTCCAGTAGAGAGTAGAGGACAACTTGTGGGAGTCAATTCTCTCCTCCATCACGTGGATCCTGGAGAAAAAACTCAAATGATCAAGTCTGGAGGTAAGTGCCTTTTCTCGTTGAGCTTTCATGCTACCTCAGAAGACATTCATTAAAATATGATAATCTGGTAGGTGTAGTTAGTAATAACTGAAAGTATACTCATGCTGAGTTCTCTGCTGCAAGCGAGTCTCAGAGAAAACTTCTTTAACCCATGACTAGGTCTGTAACGACAGCTATACCTGACCCAATCAAGAGGCCACTTACATAAACGGCCAGGCTACTGCCCTATATAATTTTAATAGCTCCATATCACTCAAGAACTACAGCATGATGCCAGTTTATCCTTTGTTTTGTGCTTGAGACTGACACTTGTGAAGAATGAACGTTTGCGGTGGCATGGATTTTGTCTCTTTGTGGCGGTGGCCACTTAGAACAAAGCTAGGCATATTCTCAGTCACCACCTCAAGGCAGGAAAGAGCTTGCTAAAATACTACAGAAGGAAAAACAACTAAAGAAAACAGAAGGTTGGGGCTACAGGAAATGGATCAGTTGTTAAATTCTGAGCCATGCAAACAGAAAGACGAGTTCAGATAACTAGGACCAGAGTAAACTGCTGAATTTACACCTAGAATTCCAGCACTGGGAGGCAGAGAGGATCAGGGAGCTTGCCTGCCAACCAGTCTTGCTAAGTCAGTGAGCCCCAGGTTCAGTAAGAAACACAGTAAGGCAAACATTTGGTACAGGCATACATGCAGGCAAACATTCATTCATTCATTCATTTATATATACATACACACATACAGTTTAATCAAAACTCTAAAGAGACTAGTTAATTCCAAGACACAAATTTGATTTTAAATTATTGTCATATACAAGGGTGGTTTTGGGGAACAAAAATAACAAAAAACAAGTAAATTACATGTGCCCACTTAGAAGAGATAACCTAAATAATACATTTACTGTTAAACACCTTGTTTCTCAAGTTTCAGTTTGGGAAACAAAGTGATGCTTTAGGCGTGTGGTGTCAGCGCAGGGCAGCAGTGATCAGGAAGAAGTGTATGCAGGCTTTACCTGGATGCAGGCGACGAAGGGGGGAAAGAATAAGCAAGTTGTGTTAAGGAAGCGGGTGAAGTCTTGGAGCAAGTTTTGAGTGATGATGTTCTTTTCAGATGTTGTCTTAAATTTATCCATTTCTTTAAAAATCCCAGAAAACAAGCTGCTGAAGAGTTGTTTTGCAATTATTGGGTCTTTCTGTTAAAAATAAAAAGTAAACATAAATCACACCTGAAGTAAAGGTGCTATAATCCACCAGCACTATTTTAGAACTCTATTTTAAATACTAACCATTAAAAACTCGTTCATGTCTAAATTCAGTTTATACAGTTTTAACAGCTATTACGCACGGGGAGGAGCACCTGGAATTCAGTCAAATACTTTTGGCTTGATAAAGATTACGATGAGAAGCTAGGATCCTAGGGTTTCATGTTTTGAACAGACTAAGCCATGAACCTGTCACATGTGGGTTCCATGCTTGCAAAGACCTTGGAACAATGTCTTAAACAGAGTTCCATGGCTATAGGAGCACTATCCTTGAGGCATGTATGTAACATCTGCACAGTGGACATTTCACGAACACTTCCTAGCTATGTATTCTTGTGTAGTGAAGGTACACATACAAGAATTAAAATGAAAAAACTACTCTGTTTTATAAAAGTAACATCAAAGTCACACAAACATGCTTTGTCCTTTAGATAAAAAGTCTTTAGACACTTACAATATTATTATACAAAATTTTAGAAAATAATTACAAGGCTGGTATTTTTCCAGCCTGTGTGCTTTTTTTATCTACTATCTACTGCTTTACAACATGTAACTTTCATTCAACAGGTTGTTAGCAGGTTTGTTAGCTGACTACTGATTCCTGAGACCTATGTAGAAACCCCTTCATTTGTCAGAGAATTCTAAATACTCATGTCTGTTAGACTAACTACAATGGTGACTGAAGTAAAAATGTCCTCATCTGGATATGGTGGTGCACACCTTTAATCCTAGCTCTTAGCAGGCAGAGGTAGGTGGATCTCTGTGAATTTGAGGCTAGTCTGCTTTACATAGTGAGTTTCAGGACTATGAAAAGAAACAATGTCTCTAAAATATTTATATGAAATTAATTAATTTTAATCAATCCAATTAAAAACAAAAAAACAAACAAAAAAAATCCCTCAGCATCAGGCAGTGTTGCCTGTTGGTCCTGTGATAGACACTATACATGTTCCCCATTACTGTTTCTTACAGGCATGGTTCCTAGTTAGAGAGAGAGAGAGAGAGAGAGATATCAGCTTACCTTCTTCTGGCTCACACAATACTGCACCCTAACAGTTAAAGCAGTAGCTGGCATGTACAGCAGGTAGTCCATAAGCAAACATTTGTTAAATAAAGTACTAGAACTAGAAGTGGATAATTAAAGTACTAGAACACCTCTCCTCAAAGAAGAGAAGAAAAAAATGCAGTCTTGCCTCTTTAAAACAATATGCAGCAGTTTTGTTTTCTAAGCACAACCCTAAGCCTGTAACTGCCAACAGTGTTCTACATGCTAGTGCCCTCTGGTTTAAACAGGACACCACGAAGGGCAGATGTCCAGTATGCACAGGAGGCAGTAGTCAGGGCACTGAACAACTGAGCAATGGAGAGCACAGGAAGACAGGCGTCTCATGCTTGCCTGACACTTGGAGGCACCTGTAGCTCTGACCGTACACAAGCACTGGTAGCCTGCAGTCTTGATGTAATCATAGCCTCAATGGCATAGACTATTTGGAGAATCTGGTATTAGGATGTGAAGGTACTTCATGGTAACAAAAGCCCTGTGAAAAGTCGCACGATTATGCATTGACAAAGTCCCACATGTGAGCACACGGGGAATAAGGACAATGAAAGAGGTCTCTAATTTCCTGAAGCATCTACGTAAAGGTCTCAATATGTTACTATAGTAACATAAACTGTCTCTACTGGAGGAAGCCTGCCAAGAGTACATGTCTAATATAGTTAAACAATGATTGTCAATTCAGAATTATTTAGATCAAATAAAAAGTATACAAGACAGTGATCTACATGGCTTATTAAGCTCTTCAAAATTTATGCTGGTATTTTCCCTATTATTTCATTCTGGCACTGGGTAAGAAATATAAATGTCAATCTGATTTTAAAGAGCTCCTGTGGCTGAGAGCACACTTGCCTGACAAAGTCACTCAGTGTTAGTGCCCACTCTCGTTAACTCTATGCTAGGGTCTCCTCATGAGACAAGAAATCATAGAACTAGGGAATGGGAATTAGGACAGTCTTTATTCCAGTGTACTACTTAAGGGACATTACCACTTCTGTATCACCATTTTTCTTCCCATAGATCCCTGAACTACACACAGAGCTTCTAATGTGAACCTGAAGCATGGTTTCTGGACAGACCTGGGCCACAGCCTGCAAGGGGGTGATCAGACTGCTGTGCTGGATCTGGATGTCAGGAAGGTCGCCATGACGATAACTTCTGTACAGAACAACCTGGGCATCCTGCTTCATTTTTAACTCACTCTTGATATCCTACAATCACCAGAAGCAAAGAATAAAAATTGAGGTTTCAGGTAAGAAAACCAAGTGTGCCAAGGGTGTTGATGCATGCTTAGGAGGTAAAGAAGGCTAGAGAGTTCAAGTCATCCTTGGCTACAAAGCAAGGTTGAGGCTAGCTTAAGCTACCTTGCCTCAAAACCAACCAAAGGAAAAAACAACCAACCAACCAACCAACCAACCAACCAACCAACCAACCAACCATTCAAACAAACAGAAGAAAAGCAAGAATGTATGCAAAATGAAACTGCCAGAACACATGTTTAGTACAAAGGAGAAGTAATAATTTTATTTATACTACAATTGATCAGTATGAGAAAAAGGCCATAACTGAAAACTCCGAGTCTGAATATCCACAAAAACTATAAATCTGAGAGCTGAGCTCCTTCCAATAGCCCACGTAGCAAGCCTTGTGTAACAGTCCACAGCAATGCCCACTCTCTTACACGCATATTCCCCAGTCATTACAAACCCCTTCCTTCCCTGGTGCATTTCCAGCTTTGCCCTCATCGGTGATTCCAATCTCAGTATTCTCTCTCCAGAGAGGCTTTCCATGGACATAGTCATAGTTAAATTCCGATACGACACTTTCTAATCTCATCTTCTCTTTTAGTGTGTCATGTACTAGACTTGGCTTCATGATCATTTCTTCATGGCTAGCACTTACTATGATGTCTAACACTGAATATCATGCTTCAGACACATTTCTACAAGGAATGCAAGTACAAACACATGAACGTCTAATGTTTAATTATCAACATGTCATTCCTGAGTACTGGCCAGCATCTGCACAGCTAAATGTCTGTTTCATAGATAGTAGACTGACCTGTGTTTCAGTACACTGCCACATCTGTAGTTTCTTGTTTCTTTGTAGACAGGGCCCTTAAACCTGCCATCCTTTTTTTCACCAGGTATCATGAACATCCTTTATGCCTATTAATGTCAGAAGATACCTAAGCAGTGCTACTCCTATAATTTTGTAGACCAATATTGGACAGAACTTATTTCTTTAGTATACTGTCTGTGGGGCAAAATAAGTATTGAATTCTTGAAGAAGATACAAACCTTCTCTAGTTTTTGTTCCATGAGGCTCCTTTTGGCATACAGCAAACTCAGTTTTTCTTGGTCCTTTAAAAATCGTCTGCGTAATCTCAGAATTTCTGCCTGGCTGGGAGTTCCTGAGGAATATAAAGCAGGTTTGCCAACTCATGGTCAATTAAACAACATGTGCAGTTGACTTCCATTCTTTCCCAGGATCCCAAAAGTGAAAATGTAGTTTATTTCTGCTTTTAAATTGTAATTTAGTGACTTGTTAAGGACACAAACCAATAAGGAACAGCAGAAAGAGCAGTGGAGCAATTCTGAACTCTAAAGAACATGAGATTTGTAACTGTCTCAGGAAGCCCCAATTAAGTGGTGGACAAAGCATGAACTCAGTGCAGTTACAGCCAAATGTTCACGGTCTGCGGCGACCAGCACCCACAGGGGAGAAAGCAAGGAAGTGGCAGCAGATCTAGAGGAAGTGTGAGGTGGGAAAAGCCAGTTCAGCAAATAGTGCCAAGAGGACTGTGGCTCCTGCAGTTGCCTTTTTCCAGTGGTGCCTAGAGTAATCAATCAAGGTGGAATATTAGGTCCACGAAAGGTCTGCTGAATGAGGAGTGGGACTCTATACCATGGTCAGGAAGGAAGCTGGAAAGGGAAGGTCTGTAAGAAACCTAAGACAAAATAGTGGCTGGCAAGATGACTGAATGGTAAGGGGCTTGTTGCCACCCCTGATGACTTGAAGTTGATGCCCCCAGACCCATAGAGCAGAGAGAATAGATTTCTGAAGTTGTCCTTTGACCTAGAACCATGGCACTGAGTGTAGGCATTCTCTGTCTATTTCTCTATCTCTCTGTCTTTGTCTCTCTCTGTCTCTCTCTGTCTCTCTCTCTCTCTCACACACACACACACCACATACACAAAAATAACAGTCTCTCTCTTTTTTTTAAGAAGACAAAATATTTATGTTGGGAAAATACCAATGTATAATTCAGGGAAATTTGGATAAACATGTGAAGACCTAAGCATGTAAATTAAAATGATTATCAACATCCAGGAAAAAATAGAAGAAAAAAAGTGATCATATACAAAGGGACCCAATTACATGAATGATGCTGTCAAAGTAAGAGCACTGAGGACAGATACACAGAGGATGGGACCCTAGGCCATGACCAGGTAGGTATAAATGTGTCACAGAGAGCAAGAACAACAGACAAACCTTAAATGTCAGTCATGTGAAGCCAGAAGATAATGAACAAATGTAGGAAAAGTGGCAGTAAAAACCTCAGCTTGGGGATGCTGAGACAGCTTGAGAGTGCTCACAGCTCCTCTAGAGGGATGCTGAGACAGCTTGAGAGTGCTCACAGCTCCTCTAGAGGGATGCACAGACAGCTTGAGAGTGCTCACAGCTCCTCTAGAGGGATGCACAGACAGAGCTTAAGAGTGCTCGCAGCTCCTCTAGAGGGATGCACAGACAGAGCTTAAGAGTGCTCACAGCTCCTCTAGAGGGATGCACAGACAGCTTGAGAGTGCTCACAGCTCCTCTAGAGGGATGCACAGACAGCTTAAGAGTGCTCACAGCTCCTCTAGAGGGATGCACAGACAGCTTGAGAGTGCTCACAGCTCCTCTAGAGGGATGCTGAGACAGCTTGA
>CM052713.1:3144497-3161934 GCA_028551405.1 Uromys caudimaculatus
TCTAGAGGGATGCACAGACAGAGAGCTTAAGAGTGCTCGCAGCTCCTCTAGAGGGATGCAGAGACAGAGCTTAAGAGTGCTCGCAGCTCCTCTAGAGGGATGCACAGACAGCTTGAGAGTGCTCACAGCTCCTCTAGAGGGATGCAGAGACAGCTTGAAAGTGCTCACAGCTCCTCTAGAGGGATGCAGAGACAGAGCTTAAGAGTGCTTGCAGCTCCTCTAGAGGGATGCACAGAGCTTAAGAGTGCTCACAGCTCCTCTAGAGGGATGCAGAGACAGCTTAAGAGTGCTCACAGCTCCTCTAGAGGGATGCAGAGACAGCTTAAGAGTGCTCACAGCTCCTCTAGAGGGATGCAGAGACAGCTTGAGAGTGCTCGCAGCTCCTCTAGAGGGATGCAGAGACAGCTTGAGAGTGCTCGCAGCTCCTCTAGAGGACCTGAGCTCAATTCCCCACACCTGGATGTATCCAAGAGCTACAACACCCACTGCTGAGTTTTGTAAAGAGCTATCTTCTCTCTAGCCCTTTCAGTGCTGAGTCTGGAGGCCTACCAGGCTTTCTGCCATTTAGGTATCACACTGGCTCTGAAATGAGTCCATCCCTACCTACTTACCATCAAGCTGCTAAGGCCCAAAAAGTGCTTCTGAATTTGCCTGCCAGTTCATCTTATACTACTTGCTCCCACACAATCTCTTTGAGAGGATCAGAGTCCTCATGACTAATCTATTCCACTCATCAGGTGGTAGCTTCCTTAAGTGTACCTTGCTCTCTTTCCTTTCCAGGATTCTTCACAATTCCCCATTTCCCAGGACACCAATCCAGCTGGACCACACAGAACTGTCAGCTTGGATTATGCCCTCCACCAACTTTGCTCAACTAATTTTGAGTCCTGTCCACTCAATAAAAATATCACTTTCCTTTCTATCTTCATCCTTTTTTTCATTTCTCTTCCTGCATCTTAGGCTTCCAGGCTCTTCTCAAACACTCTTCCTCTATCTAGTCTTTCCAAAATGCTTGCACCATACTCTGTCTGGATTTAAAGTTTCAACCCTGACACTGGCTTACAAATTCTACTCCATTTCCCGTTTAACTGCTCCAAACGTTCTCCAAAATTCACTGAATAAATGGACATACCACACACTTAAAAGTTCTCGAAGGACACCAAAAAGTAATGTCTTCAACATGGTAGGTGTGAAGACAACAATTACTGAATTGAATTTTTATGATTTCTTTAGTTTTCAGGGAAATGTAGACAGTCAGAAATATGCTCTCCCCATCTAAGCATCTGCATACGGGGGCAATGCATTTGAAACACATTCCAGCCATTTACTTACCACTTTTCACTTGCTTATCCACCTCATCTCCAGGAAGGCCCAGCTTTTTTGTTCCAAAGTCAGGTCCTACTGACTTCCAGGATATTCTCTGTGACTTTTCACTCCTCTTGTGGGAAAACAGCAAGGAAGACGATGAGGACTCTGAAGAGAAGACTGTGTGATCTGCCAGTGGGTCAATGCTGCTCCCCGTCAGCCAATCAAATGAGCTCCTTTCAACTATAACACACAGGACGAGAGCACTGAGGATGTTGCTACCACACAGCATACCTACTCAGTGTAGCAAAATCTGCTGGCACACAGGGCACTGGACCTCTGCAATTACCTGTGATACTGGGCTGAGGCCAAGGGATCTTGGTGTATGACCAGGTACCTGAGCCTCAGGACTCTCTCCCAGTAATAGCATTTTATGCTTACAGTGAGTGTCAAAGAACTTCCATTGTGACTATTCAAATTAGTTCTACTTTCATAAATAACTGAATGGGAAAGTAATTACATAAGGGAAACTGCTGAAGTGTTTATACAAAACAACTAGGTGCACTAGAGAGGTGGTTCAGTGTTCAATGAGAAACTTGCTGACCCTGGAGAGGGCCTGGCTTCAGTTCTTAGCAGCCACATGTTAGTTTACAAAACATCTGTAACTCCAATTTCCAATTTCAGGGGATCGAACCCCCCTCTAGCCTCTGCTGGCACCAGGCATATACATGTATACATGTAGGCAAAATACCCAAACACATAAAATAAAAAGAATCTTTTAAAAACAGATTAAGATCTTTTACTCTGAACTTTATACTTTGCATAATTCTTAGGCAAATGGATAGAACTAGAAAATATCATCCTGAGTGAGGTAACCCAGTCACAAAAGAACACACATGACATGCACTCACTGATAAGCTCGGAATACCCAAGATACAATGCACAGATCACATGAAGCTCAAGAAGAAGGAGACCAAAGTGTGGGTGCTTCGGTCCTTCCTAGAAAGGGGAACAAAATACTCACGGGAGAAAATACAGACAAAGTGTAGAACAGAGACTGAAGGAAAGGCCATCCAGAGACTGTCCCACCTGGGGATCCATGCTGTATACAGTCACCAAATCCAGACACTATTCTGGATGCCCAGTACTTGTTGACAGGAGCCTGATATAGCTCTCTCCTGAGAGGCTCTGCCAAAGCCTGACAAATACAGAGGCGGATGCTCACAGCCAACCATTGGACTGAGCACGAGGTCCCCAATGGAGGAGTTAGAGAAAAGACTGAAGGAGCTGAAGGGGTTTGCAACCCCATAGGAAGAACAACAATATCAATAAACCAGACCCCCCAGAGCTCCCAGGGACTAAGCCACCAACCAAGTAGTACACATGGAGGGACCCATGGCTCCAGCCGCATATGAAGCAAGAGGATGGCCTTGTCGGCATCAGTGGGAGGAGAGGCCCTTGGTTCTGTGAAAGCTCGATGCCCCAGTGCAGGGGAATGCCAGGGCAGGGAGGCAAGAGTGGGTGGGTGGGTGGGGCCACACCCTCATAAGAGCAGGGGGAAGGGGGATGGGATAGGGGGTTTTTGGGAGGGGGGAAAACAGGAAATTCAATAACATTTGAAGTGTAAATAAAGAAAATATCCAATAAAAAAAATCAAAGCAAAAAAATTAACCCACTTGAAAAAGAACAACTTTGTAAACTATTGACATCACCAAATGAATCTGGTTAATGCTATTTTGCTCTTGAGATAAGAAACTTTAAATAAATATGACACATTAAATAATTTTATATCAAACCAAACTAAACCAAGCAAGTCTAGCTATAATCAGATTTTTTAAATCATCTTTTTCTCCCAGTTAAACAATGTGGAAAAACAAAAAGTAACATTTGCCACTTCAACCATTTGAAAATGCATGATCAATAGCATAAGTCTATTCCATCAACACTATCCAGAAGCCTTTCCCCTTACAAAAGTGAGGCTCTGTAACTATTTATCTCTATCTCCATCACCTCCACCCAAACCCTGACAACTGCTGCTTTCTCAAAGGGTCAGACCCTGAAAACCTCCATGTTTTTCTCCTTTGACTGACACATCTTCCTTATAGCCTTTGTGACTTATGTTATCACTTTATTTCTCTTACAAAAAAAAAAAATTATGTTCTTGCAACAGAAGTTGTGAAAGGCCTGGGTCCATGTTACCTGAAGTCTGTGTTGGAGTGAAATGATACTGCTGTTGGGTGGCCCGCACTTGCCCAGGCCTCTGCCTTCTGTCTGGGAGGGGCTCTTCTTGGGTTTGGGCATGGAGAGTGCTTGGAGATGCCTGGGTCTCAATGAACATTGGAGTGAGAACAGTGCTACGAAAACGCCAGTCAGGATCTATAGTATATTCCTATAGAAAGAAAAGGTTCAGAGAACATGACGCTCCTTCTGCAGTAACACAGAAATAGTTCCATGCTTGCCTAGCATCAGTGAGGCTCTAAGTTGAATTTCAAGCATGCAAAACTAAGTAATAAACTTCAATAGTACTTAAGGATAAGGACTGTCACTTCAAGAAAAACTAAGGTAGAACCCTTGTTTACTTTTTGTTATTTTCTAAATTCTTTTTGGTTTTTTGAGACAGGGTCTCTCTATGTAGCCATGGCTATCCTAGAATTCATTCCGTAGACCAGGCAGACCACAAATTCACAGAGATCTGCCTGCCTCTGCCTCCCAAGTGCTGGGATTAAAGGAGTGTGCCACCACTGCCTGGTCCCTTCTTTCTGTTTTGATATGGGTAGCCTAGTCTGGCTTTGAACTCTCTATGTAGTCAAAAATAACCTTCAACTTCTGACTCTAAAGTATATGTACCGTCTTGCCCAGTTTATGTGTTGCTGTGAACTGAATCCAAGACTCCCTACATGTCAGATAAGCACTCTATCAACTCAGCTACATCTACAGTCCCTAAAAGAATCTTTTCTTTGCCCCCCTCCCTTTTTTTGAAAAAAGGGCCTCTCTATGTCTGATCTAGAATTGACTATGTAGAACAGGCTGGCCTCAAACTCACAAAGATACGCCTGCCTCTGCCTCCCAGGTTCTGTTATTAAAGGCACGCACCACCATGCTAGGCCAGAAGAACCTTTTAAAACAAATACTTACTTTAAAAGTAGAAAAACTAATCACAATGGAGAGACTCCATTCTCCTACACCTGCTTCTTCTATATGATAGGGCCGATGCCATACTTACCAATGCCAATCATGCCACAATACAGCGACCACACTCACACCACTCAGCTTACAACGTGCTAAAAACCTGCACACACTTTATCTTCAGGCCTTGTGCATAAACTATAAATGAAATATAAATGAACTTTGTTGTTTTGGTTTTGTTTTTTTGTTTTTTTTAGGTTTTTCGAGACAGGGTTTCTCTGTAGCTCTGGCTGTCCTGGAACTCACTCTGTAGACCAGGCCGGCCTCGAACTCAGAAATCCGCCTGCCTCTGCCTCCCAAGTGCTAGGATTAAAGGTGTGTGCCACCACTGCCCAGCATAAATGAACTTTGTTATTTATGCCTGTATTCGTTTCTTTTTTTTTTTTTTTTTTTTTTTGGTTTTTCGAGACAGGGTTTCTCTGTGTAGCCCTGACTGTCCCGGAACTCCCTCTGTAGACCAGGCTGGCCTTGAACTCAGAAATCCATCTGCCTCTGCCTCCCGAGTGCTGGGATTAAAGGCGTGCACCACCACTGCCCGGCTGTATTCATTTCTTAAAGTATCTCATTATGACTCCCTATCAAATAACCTTTGTTTTCCTTTTAGAAGTTTCTCTTTGCAGCATATAGAGAGTGCTACAGAAATCCACAAATGGTCAGAAGTGCAGACATCTAACCATGGAATATCCAATTCCAACGGACTCATCTCTAAGGCAACCCCATACCTTAGGAAACATGGAAGAGGGGCCAGAAGACCAGGACATCTACTTTAAGACTGTGTACTATCTGGGAGCATCACCTGTCAATAGAAGCTGATGGCCTATTAGCTGTGGCAGGAAATAGGAGGTGGGATTCTGGTAGGGAGATCTGCCCCAAATTCTGAGGAGAATGAAATTGAGAAGAGGTATAGCCATGTGGCCCTCATAGAACAGAATGAACAGGTTAATTAAGTTATGAGCTAGTCAGAGAATAAGTCCAAGCTTCTGGCCTGGGCATTCGTGCATAAATAATTAAGTCTCTGAGTCGATATTTTGGGAACTGGGGCATAGGTGGAAAAGCCTGTGTGTTGTAAGTTACACACACACACACACACACACACACACACACACACACACGGGATAACAGGAAAGTGAGAGGTCCAAGTGGAGTCTAAGAGAATTAAGAGTGTGAGACACCAGGGGGAAAGGAGGCACATGTCCATATCTGAAGAAAGGAGTATGTGTATATTTCAAGAAAATTAAGAAAGTTAGTTTAACAATATTAGGAGACCTTCATCAACAACAGGGGAAACATAATAGTCACCATGATTATTAGAAGGATAGCACTTTACCTGAAATTCACATTCCGACAGAGGATGCTCAAAGATGGGATTTAGATAATCTGGGCTCATCCTGGTCATTTCAAGCAGAAAATTTGTTGCTAAACTTAAAAAGTGGACTTCTATCTTGGGAGAATATAAAGAATTTAATGCCAGCAATCGGTCCAATGTATTGGATGGCAATCTGGTTTCATGGCTCCAGAAATTCCGAATAATTAGTCTGAAAAGTGAAGAGAAAAATATGGGCAGATACCAGCAAATGAACGGAAATACTGCCCATTGTGTCATGTGGCGACTTAATAACTTTTCATCCACAGAAATCCTGGTCAAAGGGAAACTACATAAAAATATGAATAAGAATAACCAGATGTTCTGAAGGACAAATATCCCCAAACTGTAGCATATATGAGAGACTGGCCGCCTGTCTGGCTATCCCCTGGAGAGTTTACAACAATGAGCATATAGTACTAGCAATTCTAGAACCCACAATCACTTTACAAATACTAGTACTTGTAGCTCACTCAATAGGAGAGTGCTTGCCTAGTATGAAAGCCTCTGGTTTAGATGCCTAGAATCAAAAGCAAATTTCATAAAAATCCTTCACTGCCTTGCTAAAACGATTCACTGTAAAAATTACTGTTATAATGTATTCAAAACTTAATTTAAAATCAAGTTAAAACTGGGAATATGGGTCAGTTATTACATTGCTAGCCAGATAAACCTGAGGCTCTCTGTTCAATCTTCAGTATTGTCCAAAAATAAAAACAAAACATGTTGAACTTTTCAACAGACAAGTACTTAAGAAATTTAAATATAAATTGTTAAAAGTTCAATGAATTTAAATTTGAAGCAGAAGAAAAATAAGTATTATGTCAAATCAATTAAAAACTTTTTCCTTTGTAATTCAGTTATCATTTGATAAGATGTCACTCTTAACTGAGTTAGGACATTTTAGAGAACAATTGTCATTGATAATATCTCCACACAGAATAAACATTACGGTTTCTTCCTAATGCTCAGGTGTCCAACTCTTCATGTAACCTTGATATGTATAATGCAGTTTTAACTATCTGTGTTAAATAGGAAACTGAACAGTTGCTTCAATCTGAAAATCTTTAACTAACTCACTGCATAAGCTCATTGTCCTAACCACCTTTTCATGAGTTTTATTTTGAAATAAGCTGTCAGGATTTTAAAATCTTATTCCTCATACAGTGATTTAAAACACTAAGGATTAGAAAATGCAGGAAGCAGAGAGAATGATATCACGGTAAACACTTTAAGCTGGTCTAGAAAGCAATAACCTAATCCTGATCTAATTTATTCTAGAGTACGCACTGGAGTCCAAGGTTCTCATCAATCAGTCCTTGAATCAGCACATCTTTGGCCACTTTAAATATTTCCTGGGAGTCTTCATCAATTTGACTCTCTGGATCTCTGTTTGAGAAAATAACAAAATATTAGTATTCTGCTTTACTCTAATCATACAGTCTGTAGCAAAGTAAAGGTAAGTTTACATGTGACTGGTGGCCAAGGCAGCTTGGTAGAACTGCTAAAGGTGTGAGATCAGGATAGACCTTTCTTCTGTGCCCTGAGTCCTGTCACCTCTACAGGCACCTGAGGGATGACACTGCCTGGGAGATGTCTCTCTTAAAAGGTTTATTATAAGATATGTTTATAGGAGGGCACTCATATACTTAAAAAAAAAAAAAGTGTGTGTGTGTGTGTGTGTGTAGTTAGAGCCTACATCAGAAAGAAGTAGAAGAGGAGGACCAAAACCTGAGATTGTCTTCTGATCTCTGCGGGCAGAGGCACATGCCTGTGATTGCACAAGCACACACACACACACACACACACACACACACACTATGCATACACACACACAAGACATTTTTTAAAAAAATGATGTAAAATGCAATCAGTGGCTAACCTGTAATTGTCATGGATCCACATAAGAATATTATACATTTGTTCTCTACATGTTGGAGAAGGATGGGAAACAAATTCCACAACAGGATTCAGAAGTTCTCGGAGTTCTGTTGGTTTTAATTTTGCCACCATCTTATAAACTAAATCCAAACACACTTTTTGTCTTTCATCATCTCTATAATAAAGAAAATTTTTGGTAACACATAAATTTAACAATGATTATTATCATACTTACAAAGTATGAAAAGCAACATTTTCATCTTGCTCTAAAATTTCAAAAGTTGTTATAATTTATAACACTACATTTCAAGTCTACTAGTGAAAGAGTAATGAAAACGTGGCACATATAAATATGCGAAGAGCTAACTGTCCCGTCCCGCCCGGGGGACCCTCTGGGGAGGGACTATCGACCAGGGTCCGAAGTGCCCTGCCTGCAGGACACTCAGGTGCTGAGGAGGGAGCTGCGGATAATGGAAAGAAAACAGGAGACCAGAAACGCCAGGGAGCAAGTCGAAATGTCCGATCAAGCTCCGACCAGCCTTTATTCCAAGTCCGTATATACACAATAGAGTTTTATTCAGTTATAAAGAAAAATGAAACCAGGAAAATGGATGGGAAGTATTATACTAAGGTAACACAGAGAGACGACCCTAGATTCAAACTTGCAGATCTGTGTGTTTAATTTGTAGTGTCTATATAGAAAGGGCCCATAAGATGGGAGAGGGGAAGAGGCCTTAAGTGGATAGAAAACCACCTGTGATAGAAAAGTAGCCAGAGCATGGACTGAGAAAGGAACAAGCAGGGAAATACCAGCTGTGGGAAGGTTTGAACAGGACTAGGATAAGAGAGTGGTGCAGAAGACAAGTCTGAGTGATTAACCAAAACAAATGAGCTACAGAAGCCTTATGGAAAGTCATTACTTTGCAAGTTAATTTAAAAGTAGATTTCGTTTGTTTGTTTGCATTTTTTCTTTTGGCTTTTTATGACAGGGTTTTCTCTGTCTGTAGCCTTGGCTATTCTACAATTCTTTCCGTTCTAGGCTAGCCTTGAACACACAGAGATCCACCTGAGTCCTGAATACCTACCACCACCCCAAAAACTAGAATGTTTTAAAACAGTTTGAGTACAGAAGTACACTGCATGGGTAGACAATACTGTGGACACAAGCCATGGGTTATTAAGTGAAAACCCAAGTAGCCAATGAATAGGCTACCTCCCTATTCACTGATGGTCAAGGAAGCTCCAGAGAACCTTAGAATAATACAGGTTGTTGCTATCATACTTAGTTGTTCACTAGAATTAAATGGTAAGACTCTGCTGCTAAAACATAGTATACTCTAATTATAGGACATAGAGAAATTAAATTGGATCTGACTTAGGAACATCCCCCCTGGCTAGCTTTCACAGCTTTGTAAGTGCTGTGCAATCCAGACCACTGAGGAAAAGTCTCCATTGGTTCTACCTAGTAGTAGACCTCACATGTAAGGCAAGATATGCCCAATGGGAACAAAATAATCACAGGACGTAGAGGGAGGGAGGATCTGGGAGGGAGAGAGGAGGGGAGGGAAAAAGGGGGCAGGATCAGGTGTGGGAGGAGTTGGAAGAGAAGTATAGATGGTCAGGAATTTGAATGGAGGCGTGTAGCAGTGGGGGACGGGGAACTGGATGTAGCCACGAGAAAGTCCCAGATGCCAGGGAAGCAAGAGGTTCCCAGGACCCAACAGGATGACATTGTCTGAAATACCCAACAAAGGGGAGATAGAATCTGTAGAGACCATATCCAGTGGACAGGCATAGCCTCCGGTTGAGGGATGGGGCCACCCACCCATCTCAAAAATTTTAACCCAGAATTGCTCCTGTCTAAAGGAAATAAATGCAGGGACAAAGAGTGGAGCAGACTTAAGGAAAGGCCATCCAGAGACTGCCCTACCTAGGGATCCATCCCATCTGCAGACACCAAACCCAGTCACTATTGCAGATGCCAAGAAGGGCTTGCTGACAGGAGCCTGATATAGCTGCCCCCTGAGAGGCTCTGCCAGATTCTGACCAGTACAGATGAGGGTGCTCTCAGCCAACCATCACACTGAGCACAGGGACTCCAAGGGAGGGGTTAGGGGAAGGACTGAAGGACTTGAAAGGGATTGCAACCCCATAGGAAGAACAACAATATCAACTAACCGGACCCTACTCCCCAGAGCTCCCAGGGGCTAAACCACCAACCAAAGAACACACATGGAGGGACCATGGCTCCAGCTGCATATGTAGCAGAGGATGGCCTATCTGGCATGACTGGGAGGGGAGGCCTTTGGTCTTGTGTAAGCTTGATGTCCCAGCATAGGGAAATGCTAGGGCAGGAGTGGGTGGATGGGTGACAACCTCATAGAAGCATAGGGAAGGGGAAGGGGGAGGGGGTTTGTGGAGAGAACAAGGGAGGGGGACATTTGAAATGTAAATAAATAAAATAACCAGTAATAAAAAAAAAAGATATACCCACTGGTCTGATAGTGATATGGGAGTAACCAACTGCTTTCTGATTAGTCTGAAGCCTGCTCCATAAAAAGAAATTCACATGCTCTAAGGGAAAAATTTACTATTGTTGTTTTGCTAAATAAGAGAGACCTTCTAAATATTTATGTTCATACCCACTGATTAATGATATTCTCAATCTTGCCCATAAAAGTTTCTTTTTGTAAGTGGATAATGGTTAATATAGACTAACAAATTTTCAAAGTTCTGAGAAGTGACTTTACACTGTTCAGTCCTAAACAAGTTAGCTAGATGACTCACCCAGCCCCCCAAGTATCAGGAAGTATCACTGATCAAGAGTACAAAGAAGTTAAGAACCAAAGGGCAAGGAATGCTGTGAAATATGTCTTCAGGACATGAGGTGACCACTACACACATGCACTCACAAAAGCTACTGCCACCTGAACAGTACTGAACCTATTAACGTTCTATCTCTGGCATCTGATGTGAGCTCATGACACTCCACCCCACTGAAAAGCTCTGGGTAGTTAACAGTTGCTGGGGAGGTAAATCTTCACGGGTGCAGCCACTTATTTTAAGGTACCCATAATCCAGTGAATAACCCCATATCTATGTACATACAAGTTAAACTCAATGGACAATTAAAAGAGGGAGGGAGGAAGGGAGAGAGAGAGAAAGGAAGGAGGAAGAGGAGGAAGAAGAAGAGGAAGAGGAGGAGGAGGAGGAGGAGGACAATAAAGTCAGAGTCGAGAGGGGTGTTGGCAGGAAAGGTTCTAATGGCAGTGGGAAGGGGACAACAGAGAACTGGGGGTGATTCTTATAAAAAGACATTATATACAGGTGTATGTGCGAAACTGTGAAAGAACACACAGAAGTTATTTTTAAAACAGGAATCATAAAAGACAGCTGATCATCCCTCCCATCAAAATAGTCAACCAGGAAGAAACTGGCACAAGAAACCAAGGAAGACTAAAATGTAAAAACATAAAAATATGAAGTAATTAATAATCAATGGGAAGCTTAAAGCAATCACTCAAAACATCACACCCAAAAAAATCCAGGGTCACATAACATCATGGCTAAAACATACTGAATTTTTAAAGAGTTGAAAAGAGAAAGGTGGACTAGTTTATTCATAGTAATGTTAATTTCTTAGTTTTAAGAATCATGATTGTGATTACTATAATCATGTAAAAGAAGAAAAGGTGAAAGATATATGGGAATTTTGTATTAAATCTTTTAACTTTTTTGTAACTGTAAGATTATTTCAAAATAAAGTTCATTAAAAGAAACTGACGGTGACAGACAAAATAAGCTAAAATTATGAAGGACTTAGGTGAGAAGACTTTCAGGTGCTACCTAGTCTGTCAGATAGTGATCTAAGTGTACTCTGAGTCCTAAGTATATGCGGGTCTCCTGTTCCTGAAAGCAGTCAGTTTTCAGCAAGTACTAAGAGAGCAGAACACAATGTCGTTCATTCTTTGTCATCAGTACATTATGTACTTACCAGTATTTTATCACTGTGAAAGTGTTATATACACAAAGTTCACAAATGTAAGAAGACAGAGAAGAGACCAACTGCTTTATCTTAAAATTACTTTCTACTCAATTGAAACTTTAAAAAAAAGTGAACAATTTTAACCTAAGAAGGTTCCTGCCTGTCAAAATAGGTGCAGAACTGAAAGCCATGCACAAGTCTAAAAAGACATGCATTTCAGCAGTGCTCGTCACTTGTATGAAATACGCAGGGATGGGGCTGGAGGCCGCCACCCCAGGCTCCCTCCCACACTCTGACCACTTCTACCTCTTGGGTTGAAATCTCAAATATGTTTCTCCTGAACACCCAAAGTGGTTTGTAGTTAAAGGAGATACACGGGTGAGAGAATATTTTGTGACTCTGTTGTATTCTAGTCAGTGAGGCCTGCTTCTCACTTACCTATGTCTCATGACTTGAAGAAAGTCTTTACTTTTTAACTGTACGTACAGGTCAGTGATCTCCTCTGCTCGACAAAGTACCACTTCCAGACAAAGCGTCTTCATTATTCCATGAAATTTTGGCAGCAGAAAGAACAAAGCATTCAAGAACCTGGGTAGGTAGAGAAGTTCATGAGAAGATGGCAGCTGATATGCTCCCTCACCTCCTACCCATGTCCCATGCCTCCTGCCATTGTCCCTTACCTGTCAGCAAGAGGAGGGAAGCCCTTCACTATTTTGTTTAAGCATACAATAAATTTGTCTTCCATAGAATTTTGATGTTGCTTTAGTTGTTTTACAACGAGTTCATATATTGACTCTGCTATCACCTGAAAAATTAAGTTGCTTTTCAAACACATAAAAGTAGAACACGATGTTAACTGCTGAAACCAAAATTTATTTTAATTATTTAAGTTAATCCAAGGAACATGTCCAATGTTATGGCCTTCAGCAAGGTTCACACTCAAGTGATGAAACTGTGTGCTAGGAATGGACACCGGTTTGTAGTAGCTACCAGACAGTCACAAGGTTCTCAGGCCTCGATTGCTACAGTGAGTGAGCAAGGCCATACCTTGGGCACTGTGCAATGATCCAATGCCCTGTGCTTCCTTCTGACATAGAAACATTCCGAGTAAGTCCTTTGAGAAGACATAATTACTTTTAGTTAAACGTTTATCAAGTACAGCTCAAGATGCATTTTATGTTAGGTGCCTTGATCAAGAACTCACATTGAACTCTCGTTTAACAGACCCCATCATGGTCTTCCTGCACGGATCAAGTCTCTTCTCCTTTCATCACTAACTGTTAAATATTCATTTGAATACTGTCGGTTCCTGACCTGAAGTTATAGATCCCCCAGAGTGGAGACAGGACCTATCTATTTCCTGCTGTGTCTCTAGGGTCTGGAACCAACATGTAAGATTTCAAAAGCAAGTACTCAGTGTGGACAATGAACTCAAGGAAGACTGGTTGGAAGTTATGAAAATACTCATTTCAGTTGTGTTTACTCACAAATATGGAAGATCATTACAATTGTTGAAAAGCATAAAGGTTAAATGGATAGTTTTTCAAGACAAATTTACTGCTATGTGAGACTATTTAAAAATTATGCTCAGAGGAAATACTTAACCAGAAATTTCAATAATTTTAAAGCTCATGTATAATATTTTAATTATTTCACTGTTGATACAAACAGTGTATCTGTTAGGGATGAAACTACAGATCAGCATGGAGTACTGACTAAGATGCATCTTTTCATTATAAATATTTAGTCTAGTGGCTGGTTGAAATGGTCAGTTTAGCACATAAAAAGGGCAGACACACGCATGACAAGAGCCAGTACGGAGATGCTAAGGGTGGCTTAGCGGAGAGAAACCACTCTGCTTAGATTTCTTTTTATTTTTCAGATTCCTACACTAAATCTATACTAAATGTAACTCAGAAAATAATGCAAGGCAAAGTATGTTCAAGCAGAAATCTATATAATGAGAAAATAAAGCTAGGACTCCACTGTGACTTCCTAACACGTGGTTAAGATAGAAAATGGCACATTTAACCCTAACACCACAATCATGTCCTAACAAGGTTATTCTCTGGAGAATTTTTTTAATTTTACAGTAAACAGCTAATACAAAGACATGGCTTCCCAATATGCAGGAAATAAGCAAAGAATGCAGAACCAATCCTAAAGAAATGACTTGGGCCATTGCTTTCTAGGGCTCCAGAGAGATGATGAAAGGCTGAGAGGACTTACCTAAGAGCTGGGTGACAGGGCGAAGGGATAGGAAATGCCATTCCCTACAATCATTACCACTGCTGTAATCTCCCAAGGTAGCTCCAAAGCAAGGGAAGCAAGAGGGTCCCAGGACCCAACAGGGATGACATTAGCCGAAATACCCAACAAAGGGGAGACAGAACCTGTAGAGACCATATCCAGTGGACAGGCATAGCCCCCAGTTGAGGGATGGGGCCACCCACCCATCTCAAAATTTTAACCCAGAATTGCTCCTGTCTAAAGGAAATGTAGGGACAAAGAGTGGAGCAGACTTAAGGAACGACCATCCAGAGACTGCCCTATCTAGGGATCCATCCCATCTGCAGACACCAAACCCAGACACTATTGCTGATGCCAAGAAGTGCTTGCTGACAGGAGCCTGATATAGCTGTCCCCTGAGAGGCTCTGCCAGATTCTGACCAGTACAGATGAGGGTGCTCTCAGTCAACTACCACACTGAGCACAGGGACTCCAAGGGAGGGGTTAGAGGAAGGAGTGAAGGACTTGAAAGGGATTGCAACCCCATAGGAAGAACAACAATATCAACTAACCAGACCCTACTCCCCAGAGCTCCCAGGGACTAAACCAACAACCAAAGAACACACATGGAGGACCCATGGCTTCAGCTGCATATGTAGCAGAGGATTGCTCTTGCAGGAAAGAATAAAATGTGTATGGCAAATTCTGCGCTTGTGCCAGTGCCTCTAGCTAGCCCCAGCAGTGACCGACCATGGTCTTCCTAGCTCTGGTTCGCTTGCCTATGGAGCAGCTAGTTCCTTCTCAGCCATAAACACCCTATGGGTGGCATCCCACATTCCAGTAACCCAGTAAAACAAAACTCTAGAAGCTAGTTATTAATCAGTCAGATTTATATATCAATAAATTCTCAATTCATAAGATGCCCACACAATAAATTCAGGGCCAACTGATAATGGTACGAGCTGCCCACCTAGATCAGACAAGTTATCCCAATTATTCTATCCCTATATGATATTGCATCTACCTGTGGCTATTTAAAACCACGCAGAATCTGAATCATCCTGTTTGTCGTCCTCCATCTTGCTTCCTTCTCCTCTTCCGGTCTCCTCTGTACCGTCTCAGCAACACTACTGTCTCCCTCCCTTTTCCCTGTCCAGTCACAGGCTTCTTGTTGTATTAATATTTAAAGTAATTGGACGGGGAAAATTCTGTTACAGACTGCCTTATCTGGCATCAATGGGAGAGGAGACCCTTGGTCCTGTGGAGGCTGGATGCCCCAGCATAGGGGAATGCTAGGGCTGTGAGGTGGGAGTGGGTGAGTGGGCGGGTTGGGCGAGCACCCTCATAGAGGCAGAGGGAGGGCGGATGGGATAGGGGGCTTGCAGAGGGGGAACTGGGAAGAGAAACAACATTTGAAATGTAAACAAATAAAATAACCAATTAAAAAAAAAAGACTTAGTGAATAATTATAAATGGAATATAAGTTACTGATAATTTCATCATTCATATTTAGTAGTTGAACACATTATTTTCTGTACATTTTATGTTGAATGCCCCTAATTGTGTTTCAATAATTCAACATTGTTCATCTTTATTTACGCTTATGTTAAATATGTATATTAAATTTGATCTAATAATTAAAAACAAAAAGAAGGGAGATTGAAAGAAAATATGCTTTAGAGAAGATTTGAAAAGGTCTTGCCAGGATATACGCAAATTCTTTGACTGAGGGCTCCACGGGAATTCTGGGATAATTTCTGGTATGACAGATTAGAAGCTTACTTAGATGAATAGGCTTAGGTGGATGGGGACCTCAGCTTGTGCCATAGAGCTCCAAAGCCAGTTAGCGCCAGGAGAAAGTTAGCCTCCCAGGCCCTCAGGACACAGAGACTGAGGAGGAAAAGTCAGGGACAGGAACCATCCGGTTTCCATCTGTGGCGGGAGAGCTGTGCCTGGGCCACCAGGGTTACATAGCCGAGTAGTGCCAGGAGAAAGCTACCCTCCCAGGAGCATGGAAAAGCCATGAGTGGGGTTAAGAAAAGTACCACTGCTCACCGGGACCCGCCTGGAACCTGCGGGGCACAGGGACTGGGGTAAAGTCGGGCATAGGAACCTTCCAGTTTCTATCTGTGGCAGGAGACCTCTGCCTGGGTCACCAGAGCTCCATAGCCAAGCAGTGCTGGGAGAAAGCTAGTCTCTCAGGACCTCAGGACACAGAGACTGAGGAGGAAAAGTCAGGGACAGGAACCTTCCAGTTTCCAGCTATGGCGGGAGACCTGGGCCTGGGCCACCAGGGTTACATAGCCAGGCAGCGCTGGGAGAAAGTTGCTCTCCCAGGAGCATGGAAAAGCCATGAGTGGGCTTAATACGAGCACCACTGCTCATCGTGACCGCCCAGAACCCGGGGGAAACAGAGACTGAGGAAAAGTCAGGGACAGAAAACTTCCAGTTTCCATCTGTGGCTGGGGACCTCAGCTTGTGCCACAGGGCTCCATAGCCAATTAGCACCGGGAGAAAGCTAGCCTCCCAGGTCCTCAGGACACAGAAGACTGAGGAAGAAAGTCAGGGACAGGAGCCTTCTGATTTCCATCTGTGGCGGGAGACCTGTCCCTGGGCTACCAGAGTTCCATGGCCAATTAGCGCCAGGAGAAAGCTACCCTCCCAAGAGCATGGAAAAGCAGTGAGTGGGGATAAGACAAGCACCACTGCTCACCAGGACCCGCCCAGAACCCTCGGAACACAGGGACTGAGTTAAAGTTGGGCATAGAAACTTTCCAGTTTCTATCTGTGGCGGGAGACCACTGCCTGGGTCACCAGGGTTCCATAGTCAAGTAGCACATGAAGAAAGTTACCCCCTAGGAGCATAGAAAAGCTGTGAGTGGGGATAAGACAAGCACCACTGCTCACTGGGATCTGGGGACATCAGCCTGGGCCACAGGGCTCCAGGAGAGAGCTGGTATCCCAGGAGTGCTGACACACCATCGAGCATAGGCAAAACCACCACTTCTGTTCAAACTCACTGGATCAAGAGGGACCCTTGCAGAGCCAACAGGACACAGTAACCAAGGGACAGCTGGGGAAAAGATCCTTCTGGTTTCTGTGTGTACCCCAGAGCTGACCCTGTGCCACAGTTCTCCAAACCCAAACACCTCTCGGAGAGAGCTGGTCTTCAAGGAGTATTGATACAGAGGCCTGCAGAGGGACAAGCCGCAGCCAGACAGAGTAAGACCAGCTAACATCAGAGTTAACAAGATGGCAAAAGGCAAGGGCAAGAACATAAGGAACAGAAACCAAGGCTACTTGGCATCATCAGAACCCAGCTCTCCCACCACAGCAAGCCCTGGATTCCCCAACACACCAAAAAAGCAAGACTCAGATTTAAAATCAGTTCTCATGATGATGATAGAAGACTTTAAGAAAGAAATTAACACCCTTAAAGAAACACAAGAGAACAGACATAAACAACCAGAAGCCCTTAAAGAAGAAAC
>CM052713.1:3162434-3209934 GCA_028551405.1 Uromys caudimaculatus
CCCCCCCCCCAAGTCCTCCTGGAGGCTGGACCACCAACTAAAGAATACACATCGAGGGACCCATCGTTCGGACCACATATGTGGCAGAGCAGGGCCTTGTTGACCATGATGGGGAGGAGAGGCCCCAGTAAAGGGGAATGTCAAGGTGGGAATACAGGAGTGGGTGGGCGCGTGGGTGGGAGGTGCAATTCCCTCATAGAGGTGGGAGAGGGGGAGAGGATAGGTGGTTTCCAAAGAGAAGATCTAGAAAGGGGGAAACATTGGAAATGTAAATAAAGTATCAAAAAATAAAAATAAAAATAAAAATTAAAAATAAAAAAAAAAGAAGAAGAGGGTTATACAGCAAGCAGGGGATAGGGTGCCCAGCCTATCTCAGATGGTAGGATTTTAGGCCTTGAGAATTATTTAGAGAGTTTGGAAATAGGCTCATTAGTAAGTAGACAGAGATATTAAATAAATAATTTAGGCTTTGATCTCATGAAGGTCAGGCAGGAGACACTAGGAGCCCTGCCTCAACAAATAATATTTCTTTAGATTGCTTTATTTCCTTTGAATTGTTTTAATTATCAAAATAAGTGTGATTTTGACTTTGCTGGTTATATTAATTAAAATTCCTCTCGGAGAGAGGTCAAGCTAAACATTTAATGATTTCCAGTTACTGAACCAAGGACAATTTGGGAGAAAGGCTCTGCATTTGTGTTGACTGGAAAGGAGAATAGGTTCTGGACCCCTTCCAGAGTGATATGGATCAGATATCGCAGTGGGAGAGCCCTTGAAGAACTATAAAAGTTCAGGAAAATCAAACAGGACAGGTAAAGATTCATTGTGCCATCCTTCACATGGCATGAATGAACGCTTATTATAATTTGCTATTAATAAAATTAACTTATAAAAAGGATAGCTGTCTTTCACCTGCTCAAACAAGGCATAGAATTTCATCCTTAACTAAACTGTGCACCTTGCACAAACTATACGGATATCTTAATTGTACTAAAATTTTGGTTGTGAGATTTATATATTACAGAATGTACAGTTTTGGCAAGATTCATCCTCTGAGATGCTGAACTAACCTGCTTGGACCCGATTCTCATGAATTTCAGGTTATCTTGCCTCATTCCACCTTTCAGACAGATCTGGTTCAGTCAAGCCCCAAGCCTTCTAAGTATACAGAGATGGGATAACAGCTGCTAAAGCTAGCTTTCTTAAGTCTAACCAAATTTTCTAATTTTCCTACCCCTCACAACATCCCTTTAAAGAATTTTTCATTGCCATTATTCATCCTGGAAGAAGTTTGGAGAGCTGCCCAATTCCCTGGTTTTGGGTGTCTGAACAGGGAGGGAATAGGTGGAATTAATTGTGTAGCCATAATCTTAATTGGTAGAAATCTTTATAATTGATTCAAGGTTGAAGTTATAATCTCTTACATTAGTACAGAGTTTATTTTGATACAGATTTAAGGTTTTCATTGGTATGATTTCTTATACTGATATAAAATTTGAGATTAATATTGTTACTCTTAGATAGACATTGTGCCTATACAACTCATTTAAAAACACAAAGCTTAGACCCAGTCCGTCTAATAACTGCTACTATAAACTGTTTTTAGATGATTAAGCAATGTGAGTTAAGGGCCAGGTAGCAAACTCATCGTTATGTTAGATTCTGATTTAATTGAGGAATGTTTTTGATATATTTCAATTAGAAATAGCTAAGAGTAGTCAAGTTTTAACTGTTCAGATTATCATATATATATATAAATGTATATATATATTCTTCAAAAACATCAGAAATCCACAAAATGTGACATTTAATGTTATTTAATCATTTGACAATGAGACATATCTACTCCTGACAACACCCTCTTCTTGGTTCAAAGAAGAAATTAAACATCTTTACCTCCAGGAGAGATTGCTTATAATGGCAAGGTAGCCACTGGGAAGAAATTGCCTATTTCATCTGCAGACAAAATACTTTCCAAGAAAAGGACACATTATGTAGAATACTCATCTGTTGGCTCTGCCAAAACAGGGGAAGCAGTCCTTAATAATTCTGCTCTGCAAAGGTCTGTCAGATGATCCTGGACCAGAAGGCTGAAGACTGATGCTCCAACATTTTGAGGAATTATGGGGCTGTCCAGGTAGTCAGCTATCTCTATAACTATTTAAGCTTGAGAAGCTGTGTTTGCTTCCTATATACTCAGGTAGCATTTAAGTCGTTCTTGGATTTCTGACACGGTTGAAGACTAATTTTAGTCTCACAATCAAACTCAAGCTGTTTAACATCGAGAGAGAGGTTATAGAGTGGAAAACATAGTTTTCACACATAGTTTTCATGGTGTTACAGGCTAAAATATAAACATAATCTAGGGATAGAGCCATAATTCTTTAAGTTAGGAATGATGGTAGAATACTTTATCTAATTGACAAATATGATGGACTGGATGTCATTTTTATATCATACTGTGTAATCTGCATGATTGTTAAAGCTTTGTTCAATTTATGTCTGGGAGAAGAGTTTTTTAATATTTTATTGGAACAGAAAAGGTGAGGTGTGAGAGCAGGTCTGATGCTAAGATTCTGTTCCCCAATTGGTTTTTGATCTGTCAGTAAAGAAAGTCATGGGCCAATTGCTGGGTGGAAGGTACAGTTGGGACTTCCAGGTCCCTGGAAGAAAAGGGAGATGCAAGAGAGAAAGAAGTCCGCCATGCTTTGGGGAGAGAAGAATCAGGCAACAATGTGAGGTTTCAGGATGAGTAGTGGGCTGTGGCTGCTCCAATAAGTGTGTGGTCAGAGATGTTTGTTTAGCAGGGACTAGATTCAACTGACCAACTAAAGTTAGGACAGGTGGGAGGAGTGGATCCAAGAGTAATGACAAGGGCACGTTTTCCAGGTGGGAGATATTAGCACACAGCACTTGTGCCAAGACGGCAAGTTGAAAAGGAACAAGTGGGTGTGTGTCTTTTATCTGTGGGTTCAAGGGAAACTGGGAGGGCACTGGTAGCACGGCCCCTTCCCAGAGCTTAGGCAGGGTAGCAAAAAGCTACACATAATAGTGGCCACACAAATGTTTTTGACTTGGTAAGTCACAAAACAAAATGAATACACAAGGATGAGAGGTGGGTGGAGGGGGAAAGGGAGAGGAGGGAGAGGGGGAGAGAGAGGGAGAGGGAAGAAAGGGGGAGAGAGAGGGAGGGAGGGAGGGAGGGAGGGAGGAGAAAAGAGAGAGGCAGGGCAGAGAGGGAGAGAGGGGGGAGAGGGGGAGAGGGAGAGGGAGAGTTATGAAAAGGGGAAAAGGTAGGCCAAAGTCGTAGCAAGGTAGTAAGAGTGGAATTGTTGTTTGAAAAAGGCAATAAAAGTTAAAAATAAGCTTATAAATAAAGAGTAGAAAGGGGGTGAGGCTACAGTGCCAAACTAAAAATGAAGCTCCATTTTCCTAAGGGTTTGCTTCCCTGAGCCAGAGATTTACAGTCAGAGAAATGGCAAGGGTCCAGTTTGGTGTCTTGGTCCCTTCCTGTGCACTCCAAGTTGTCGGCACCACTAAGTGTCCTTATCCATCCCGGTGGCACCCACGGCACACCCTCTACCTTGTCTTTCCTTCAGGAGAGGAACAGGCATGGAGATCCAAATTTGGGATGAATAAAGATGGCTTTCAAATCCATGAGGCTAGATAAGTTGTTCAGGGTGTAACGAAAGATCACCAGAACGGAGCAAAGAACTAACAAACCAGTAACATGGTGAGGAGTAACCAATAGGGTAACCTGGAAGCAATGCCTGGTTAGCTACTGTGCCCTGAATACAGCGGCAAGATGCCACCAATGTTTGCATGTTTCTGTCCTGTTGGGGCAGGCAGGGCTTCATGGATGCTAGACAGATGCTGTTTCACTCACGCAAAGCTCAGTCCCTACATACCATCCCACCACAAGCAGTGCTGTGTTAACAGGAAGAGATTGTGCCCAGTAGGACCAAGGAGGGCACATACAGGGCAATCACAGTCACCAGTGCACCAGGAAGCACTCACGTGTTTTTTCTCAGTAACATGTTGAAGAATAAGTCCCAGAACTTCTGCTGCAGCTGCATATACTTCTTTATACTTCACAAAGGACATGTTATTGACTAAAGCTTCAAAGTACCTATAATAAACAGAGAAAACAAGCATAAAACAATACATTCTGATGTTTGACACAAAATGTAATAATTCTCATGTCACATTAATAGGCAAATTGAGAAAATATATAAAGTGTGACACAAATTATATAAATATAGATTTAAATGAGCATGCATATAGATATAAGGGCTCTGGTTTCACAACCATAAAAGTTTACTGAGCAATCCTAGTTCAACAATACAGTGAGAGTATATCCCTCTACTGCACACAATAAAAAACTGCAGGAAAGAAAGAGGGAGTATCTAAGACTAGGATTCCCTGCCACAAGCCATCTACAAGCAACACAATGCTGAAAAAGAGAAGGGTGATCCTCTGTGCAGTGGTACATTAACTCTTGGCTTTTACAGCCTGTATGGTAACTCCTGGTGACGTTTTCAAGTCTACACTGAGCTACTGGCTGCCTCAGCTCTGAACCCATTCTATCTAAAGCAACAGCAACTGGTCCAAAGGCCAATATATGCCGATCAGAATTGAAATTGCCTGCCCCTCACCTCGACCCATAGCCGAGGGATCCAGGAGTATAAGGCTGAACCTATAGAATATTATATGGATATAAACTTTTAAAAAAATCCTAAAGAGCAGGGAAAGAAGCCAGACATGGTGGTGTAGGCCTTTAATCTCAGCACTTGGGAGGAGAGGTAGAAGGAGCTGTGTGAGTTTGAAGTCAGTCTGATCTACAAATCAAGTTCTGTGATATCAGAGCTATATGGTGAGACACTGACAAGAGGAGGAGGAGGAGGGGGAGAGGGAGGAGGGGGGAGGAAGACAGGAGTGGGGGGGGGGAAGACCAGTACCTTTCGTCATGCTTTAACTATTTTACTATAGCCTCTTCCCTCCACATATCATACCCACCCCGTCCTGTGACTGCCATCATTCAACACAGAGTAAAGTGAGGCTGGAGACCAGGAAGAGAGCTGCCAATATAGGGGCATCCCTTTCATAGTTAAAACAGTTCAAATCCTCTCAGAGCCCATGGTATTTGTAAGTTTCAATGTTTAAAATGCTAGTTTTAAAAGTAAGAAGAGGGGCAAGTGAGGCAGATGAGTGTGCAAGAGAATTTTCTGTACAAACACAAGGACTTGAGCACCCACACAAAACTGGGCATGACCACTGAGCCTGTAACCTTAGTACTGAGGGCGAAGACGAGCACATCCCAGGAGTTGGCTGGCCATCCACACAACCTGAAATGGCAAGCTTCCGGCTCAGGGAGAGACCCAGGCTCAAGGGAATAAGGCAGAAAGTAAGAAGGAAAGTTAACTGATGCCTTCCTCTGGCCTCTCCACGTGTACTCAGGGCAGCTGTGTGCTCTTTCTCTCCTTCTCTCCCCTCCCCTCCTTCTTTTCCCCATTCTCTCCATCTCCTCCTCACACACACATACAGAAATTAAAAAGAAAAAACCTAACACTTCTGTTTGTAGATATATAAGAGAACAATTACACTAATTGTTTCACTGCACTTATTTATTTAGTGTATTTAGGCCACAGCATGTGTGTGGAGGTCTGGGAAAACCTTGTGAGAGCTCGTTCTCTCCTTCCACCGTGCGGGTTCCAGGGGCTGAACTCAATTCATCAGGCTTGGCCGCAAAGCACTTTTACCCTTGAGCCATCTTGCTAGTCCCAACTTTTTTTTTTAACCTTACGTTCCTTCTTCACTCCAGACACATTTCCCCTTCCAAATGGCCTATAAATCTAGCCTTACAAGTATTTTTAACATTGGTCTTGTCCCTAGATATGTCAGTATTACATCTGAAAATCAAATCCAGAGAGTTTATGAAAGAACCAAGCCAAAAGTAGATTACTTACATGGCACTCGCTATGTCACATTTTGGGTCATAGGGAGGTAAGTTATTAGCTATTACAATGCCTAATAATTGAATTCCTACAGAATTGTCTTTAGAATTAGGGTCCTTATGGGAAAAATTTTCAAATATTAACCTGTAACACAGCACAAGAGAGAAAACAAAAAGAGTTACATAATGAATGAGAAACAGGAAATCATGAAATGAATCATTTTCTAAGGCAAAGCTTCAGCTCCACAGTACATGGAACACAGCCTTTTCCCACTTCCGAGACCCTGCTTAGTAATATCCACTTGGTATTTCTTACCTATCCTAATTATTTGTTCGAATCCAGTCAGCTAATAGTAATTTTTTTGAAGGTTTCAGCTTGCTCCAGGCAAGGTGAAAGCATCATACTAAGCCTTTGGTGTACACCAGGCTCCAGTAGTGCAGGGAACTACATACTCCAGGTGCCCAGTGTCAAAGAGAAGGGAGGGCTGAGGGACAGGGTGGGGAGCACTGGAGGCACTGGGCACCCAGAAATGCTTCTGGTCTCAAACTTTGCAGTGGTAGTTTTATCAATAGCAAAGTTTACCTTATAAGTAGACTCTATTTCAAATTATTACTATAATCATTTTTAGGTTTGATAATTTTTTAAAAATTATATTCTTGATAATTCATCTAATTATACTTCCTTGAAGTTACCAACTTGGTGCGCTTTGACCTTTTTCCATGCAATTCTGTAAAAACTAGCAAATACATACCTGTAAGGGATGGAAAGACACTCCTTCCAGCATTCAACAAGGGTTTTAATAATTTCAAGGTTGTGTCTAAACACAGCTCTTTTGGGATGGAAGACATGTTTCATTAGAAAATGAAGCAATCGATTTGCTAACACTTCATCTTTAGGGACCCCCTGAAAACATTGAAATTCTGTAAGACATATAACATTCCATGCTGGAAAAATATCTCATCCCACTCCCATTTTGCTGCTGTTGTTGTTTCGAAACAGATTTCCATGTAGCACAGGCTAGCTTCAAACTTAATATATAGCTGAGGCTGCTCTTGAACTACTGAACCTCCTACCAGTATAAAGCAGTGGAACTATAATCATACACAATCACTCCTGGCCTTGGAAGTAATCCAAATACCCAACTCTAAAGGAAAACTAGCATTTTACCAAGGACTCTAGTTTCTGGTTAAATTGAATATGGTTTTTCTGTGCCGACTACAGACAATATCCTTCCTTGGCAGGTGGTGGGAGAAACTGTGGCTGCTCACATGTGGGCACAGTTAGTGCACTGTGTGCACAGAGGAAGCTACAATCAGGGGCTCAGACACTGGTTGGCTGCACTCTTTGTATTATCCATTCACAGATCTATTTCCGGTCTGTCTGAGGCCCCTGACAAAGGTCCTGTCTAGGTACCTCTGTTAAGACCTGATATAAGGTGGGAAGGGAATTCATAAGCTTTGTTTCCTCCAGTATCTACTGTATTTTGGCTCTTAGTCTTTCTTATACCTCCCTCTCTGTATTTCTGAGTCAGTGAAGCTGAAGAGCCCTCTCTTCAGGGTCCCTCCCCACTGTGCCACCTTCTAGCTACCCTAGTCTCCCATCCCAGTGCTTCTACTCACTTCACCACAAAGAGTTGTTGAGGCAGCACCACCACTTCCCCCGTCACCTGTTACAATGCAGGAGACTGGCAGCTCCAATTTCAAGTGCAGCTGAGCTCCTGACTGCCTTCCTGATGGCTCTTAAATTAATTAAACACCCCAGTTCTCTTTCATGTTTTTCGTTGGGCTATTACCTATTTTATCACATCAATACCAAGAAACCTAGATCTGATTTATTGTGAAATAAACAAAACAAGAACATCCAGACACAAACATGTGATAAAGCTTTGCACGTGTATATTAAGGATGGTGCATTTGATAAATTTATGTCAAACTCATTGCTTACTACCCGAGTTCATGTTTCCAAATCAATAAGCAAAACTCCATCACACCAACCCACTAGGATGCGCACCACCTACTCTAAGGGTCGTGCAATGGCAGTTACTCGTCAGTCACTCTTAGCAATTTCACAGATAACAGTTAACACTGTGACAGTGAATAAACTATCATATAAGTGACCCCAAATGCGGGGACCTGAAGCACAGAAGATGTTCTCAATTACAGAGACAATCTTAAGCATTCCATTACCCACCTTCCAACCTCTTAGCAAGTAAAAACAATAAATGTAACACCCCCAGCTTAGTAAGAAAGGCAAGGCCAACAGGATTACCAAGGTAGACAAAAGAAGGCAAGAGCAAGCAGTGATACAGTGGAGTGTTGGTGCATTGTAGTAACAGTTATAACTAAACAGCAACATCATGCCAAGAGGCAGTAACTCATCTGACGTGCCCGCTGTAGGGCATCAGAAAAGGAATGATATATCACTCCATGACAGATGCAGTGGTCCTTACTGTAGGTGAGGCCAAGCCTGTCCAAGAGAGAATGGTAGCTACTATTTCCACCACCATGTAGTGAATCCCTTCGCCGTTGTTCTCGCAAACAGCCAGCTGTAGCAGGGGGCTGAGCCAGTGCTTTGCATAAGGGCGAAAGACCTGCAGAGAAAATTTAAGTGCCGTGTATAGATATAACTGTTCTGAAGACTAAAGTATTAATAAAAACATGTATTTTTCATCAGCTGACATTTTATGACTTGACATAAAGTGAAAACAGTTGTAACTTCCTTTTACCAAACCTAATAAGATTCAGTTTACACTGAATTATCTCAAGGACTCCTAAATAACTCAATGAAAATAGATTTATAATGGCTCCCACTACTACTAAAACTCAACAACTCTGTCTGTCCTGAGTAATATGTAGCTACAGAAAATTATTTTATGCACATGCATGAAAACATGAGAACTAAGGTCATGACAATCAGATGGCACAAGTACCTAAATGATCCAGTCTACAGAAAGATGTATACCAGGCTCATGGGGCTTGTCCAAGAAACCCCCAAGGCCCTCACTTCTACTGTAGTAAATGCAATGCAGCAGTATAAGGGCTTTTCCTGTCCGCTCCAAGAAATCATCCAATAATGCCCAATATAGCAGCTATTAAATCAGCACTTGGAAAACCATGAGCTAAAAATCATTTGAAGTCCCAAATATCATGGGTGGAACTGTATGCCCCCAAAAACCTGCTGCCCCTGAAAGAAACTTTCAGAACATGACCTTATTTAGAGATGGGGTATTTCTTTACACAGGTAATTAAATCAAAGTGAGGCATTAAAGTAGGCTGGAATACCATACACTGAGTCCTTAGAAAAAGGAAATTTGAAGACAGAAACACCAAGGAGTGGGTGTGAATGTAAGAACACCAGCTCCATGTAGAGAATACCTGAGGCCAGCAGTGGGTCAGAGGAGCTAGTGCTGAGGACATGAGGATCTTGGAGGTCTGGCTTGCAGAGCCATTGTGATCTTGTGACAGTAGTACTACTGGTAGGGAGTACACATTTCTAGCGTATATCATATGCAGAAAAACGAATACATTTACCTACTGTCTAGATAAACATAGCTACTTTACATATAATTAACAGGAATGTTTTTACTCATTTATCTGTTACATAAACAAGGCTCACAGCCTCAGGAAAGGTGCTGTACAGAAAGTTCACTCCTAATGACAGAAAATAACATGTTTGACAAAAGGATTTGGAAGAAGTGTCTAAATGTGGTCGGCTGATGTATTGCAAAAACAGTAACTCCATGTTCTATTTCTTTAAAGCTTCATTTGCTTTGCTGTTTCAACATAGATGGTCAGTACACCACAGATCAGTTAAGAAAAGAAAAAAAAATACTAAACCTAAACGAAATTAAGGCTAGTTAAACTTTAAAAAAAAAAAAATTACATACCTCTTCTGTATTAATAATAAGCTTCGCTAAGAAGAGACGGATATTTAAAGACACTGATGCATTTCCTAGTTTGTCATGAAGAAATTTCATCCAAACTGGAAGATCTTTTGGTATTGAACCCTGAAATAAAACACAAACTTACTCTGAAAAGGAGTACAAGAATGTCATATTTTGCTATTTTAAGAAAATTAGAAAGATGTGAAGAAGGAAGGATCCAGCTTTTTAATGTGCAGCGTGGTTTAACCTGTATGAAAAGTTAGTCCTACAGTGACATCAGCGATGATACTGAGAGAAAACACATGATCGGAGAAAATACCTCTGCTCCCTTAGGTGCAGTCACATTTCTCTGCATGTGCTTAATCAGGGATGTCATGGAAGCCATGCATTCATGTTGATTGAGCTCATCCATCTCTAACTCTAGGATGTTATCCTGGCTCATGGAATCTTGATGCTCCTATGAAGAACCCAAGCAATGCCACTGTGAAATGTCAGTGGATTTAAGAAGTCATTTAAGGGGCAATAGCCTAAAATAACACAATTTAACTGAAAATGTTGATTTGGTAACATAAAAATATACTTGATATGTTTTGGATAGAACTAAAAACCTAAAAAGGTAAACAGAGCTTCAGGTTCTCCTTACATTCCATAGATACCCCTAGCTCCTGTGGTGGCTTGAAGGAAAATGGTCTGCATAGGCTTACAGGAAGCAGCCTTGTTGGAGGAAATACAACAGTCTCGTTCTGCTGCCTGCAGATCAAGATACAGAGCTCTCAGCTCCTCCTGTACCACGCCTGCCTGGGCGCTGCCATGCTCCCTGCCATGATGATAATGGACAGAACCTCTTAATCTGTAAGCCAGCCCCAGTTTGATGTTGTCTTCATGGTGTCTCTCCTCAGCAATAAAACCTTAATTAAGACAGCTCCCGTCTGTCAAGGCCCTTCCCTGAGGTCACGCCCCAGACTGGTCGTATCTGCTGCCTTACCTTTGCTGTCTGTATGGTGACTCTGGTGAGGTCCTGACCTCTAACTGATAAAATCTGATTGCTGAGTTAACAGTGACAGACCTGCTTAGATCTTGGAAAGTCTTCAAATCGACATTACTATTACAGGGCTACTGAGACAGACGGAAAACCTAATTACAAGGTACAACAGTAACTTTCTTTATAAATGTTAACAACACTCATAATATGTGAAATGTGGTCACCCGTTTCTGAAAATGCCCAGTGGTAGGTTTACGATCTTGAGAGCTGTATGAATAGCTCTGAACTCCAGTTGAGAAATCAAATTGACTCATCTCTTCACTTAGGCTACTCTCTGTCAAATATGACAATGAAGACATATAATGAGGGCTGTCTGAAAAATAAGCAGAAGGAAATACATTTGTACTCAGATATAGCTAATAAGAAATGTTGCTCAGACCTCAAATAATATCGAAATTAAAGGACACTTCGGCTAAAGCTTTCAGCAATCCTGTGATTTTCAGTCTATTGTACAGATTAGCAAAAGGAACACAGAAAAGAGTTTCCTTTGTTTTTGCCACTATTGGATAGTTACTCTCTATTGTCACAAAAAAAATCTAGATGCAATTTTTAATAATTTTCATGTTATACATTTTGCTCATCAAGTATAACACAGATATAGTAAGAAATACTCCTAAAAATAGCTAATCCAAATTATGTCAGGGCTTTAGAAAAGAAGTTCAAATTTTATCTTCAAATCAAAAATAATAAAAGTTATAAAACGAATAAGCATACAAACACACAGCAAAGCAAGGAGCCCATGAAAAGACAAAGATCAAGTTTAATCAGGGAGGCCAGCCACAGCCTCTTTGGCATGGTATTACCCACAGCTGAGCTTACTAGAGAGACAAAGCAAGTGTAAGATCCACAGGGACAGATGGGACTGCTGTGGTACTGGAGTGGAAAAGGGAGCGGAGAGAGCAGCGGGTGTAGCAGGCGGCAGGTCAGAGGCTTGGGCACTGCTGCTCTGAGGGAGGGGCAAGATGCTGGGAAGTTTAGAAGAGAATGAAATGGACAAGGCCAACAGATTTTGTTTATTTTGTTTTTTGAGACATGGTTTCTCTGTGTAGCCCTGGCTGTCCTGAAAATCGATTTGTAGACCAGTCTGGCTCAAACTCAAGAGACGCATCTGCCTTTTCCTCCCGAGTGCTAGGATTAAAGGCATGTGCTACCATGCTAGGCCCAGAGTTTACATTTTAACACAGACCTCTGAATAAATATGTATATGTGAATGAATGCTGGGACCCAGAGGGGAGAGGAGCTCCACAGGAAGACCAATAGAGCCAACTAACGTGGACCCATGGGGCTCTCAGAGTCTGACCAGCCAAAGAACAGACATGGGCTGGACCTAGGCCTCCCTGCTCATATGTAGCAGATGTGCAGCTTGGCTTTCATGAGGTCCCCAACACCTGGAGCTAGGGCTATTCCAAAAGCTGTTGCCTGTATGTGGGATATGTTCTACTAGCCGGGCTGCCTTGTTTGGCCTCAGTGGGAGAGGAAGCGCCTAGCCTTGCAGAGACTTGAAGTGCCAGGGTTGGGCCATGGAAAGGACCCAGGGGAACCCAACCCACTCAGAGGAGAAGGGGAGGGGAGAAGGGGAAGGATTGTGAGTGGGGGTGATCAGGAGGTGGGCAGTGAGGGGGATGTAAAGTTAATAAGTAAAAAAATAAAATTAAAAGAAAAAAAGAATGCAATTCATGTTCAAACAAAGAAATACATCAGCTGCCAAAGGGGGAAAAATAACCAACTAAATTTCAGTGTTTTAAAATATTTAATTATTTATTTGGTCTATGTAGCCCTGGCTGTAGACCAGGCTGGCCTCAAACTCACAGAAATCTACCTGCCTCTGTTTCCTGAGCGCAGGGATTAAAGGTATGAGCCACCACCATCAGGCTAAATTATTTTTTATTAAAAAAAAAAATGATTGTTGGACATGATAGCATACACCTTTAATCACAGCACTATGGAGGCAGAGGCGAGTGGATCTGTGAGTACAGCCTGCTCTACAGAATGAATTACAGGGCAACCTGCAACCTGAACTATGTCCTGAGACCTTAGAGAGACAGGTCTGTTGTTCTGCTGCTGCACTGCATACTGAACGCTAGCTGGCCTGTGAGTGCCTGCGTGATTGCGTCATCTTGCTGTACCAGTGCGGGGACTGCGGACCACTGCACCCAGCGTTTTTACACAGCTTCCAGGGTTTAAACTCAAGTCGTGAGGTTTATGAAGCAAGAACGTTTTATCTCCTGAGCCCATCTTGCTGGGCACTATTTTTTTCACTTTCATAAACAAGTACCAACTACTAGAAGCATTCTAGATTATTCTGAAAGTGTCCTACCTGAAGCCCCGTTTGCTGCATCCCTGGCCTCTTTCCTGATTTCAATGTACCTTTTCTTTCTTTCAATAGGAACCTATTAGGAAAAGCAAACGTATATTTACAATGTTTTAGAGTCACTGTCACATCTTTTTTGTTTTAGTAATAAGCTAGATTCCCCTCCCCTCATTAAAACTAAAAAAGACATTTTTATGAATTTAAAAGTATTCAAACCCATCCTTGAAAAGGAATGTGTATGTATTTGCAGGTACAGCCTTTCCCAAAGATTTCCTGGAACCTAACCCAAACACTTAGCTCGAGTACGATTCTCTGCTTTCACAGGCCTGTATTCCTGAGCTTTCACTTGATCTTTGAGCCTGTTTCTCAACTGTCCAGCAATAGACAGTTGTATGTACAGACACAACTATACAGCTATGATATACTACAGCACCTGATAGCACTTTGCAAGGTAGCACGGCAGTGCCCATGCATAGATATGGAGAGCTGTCATTTTTGTTTTCATTTTTTCAATATAAGCTCAGGAAAAAAACTCATCCTATTCTCCTAAAAGAGCTCAGTCAAGGGTATGGGTGAGACACTATCACATGGTCAGGCTGGCCACTGTGTGGGGACTGAACAGCTCTGGGATGCAGGCTCCGTGCTTCACCCACCTTCCCATTTCCAGTGGGATGGGACATGAAAACAGCAGCTATTGTCTCACCTATGACTGAGGCTGCAAGCACGACCTAGGTAAGAACAAATGTGTCCCACCTGCTGGAGCAAATCTTCCAGCTACTCCTGACTTCCCAATGTCCAGGTTACCCAACCATGGCCAGATTCATCAGTATAAATCTTAATTTTTGGATTGGAGAAAGTCACTCAAAAATCAAGTTCCTTCAGTTGGCACTGTCTTTCTTCCACAATCAAGAGAAGGAACAAGCAAATTCTGTTATAGCTGTGTGAGGGGACATTTCAAACTGCCAACTGCTAGTCTTTATGGTTGCCAGTTTTAACATAAAACTGCCTGGCTTTGGAATTGAGAGCAAATGAATACTTAAACATGTTCAAAATAAAACCTGCTTTTCTCTACAAACATTTGCTAATATTTTAAACTTAAAAACAAAACTCAAAATTTTACTTACCTCAACTTCTATAGGAAATTTATAGCAACGTTTCAGGTCTATCAAATTTTCAAAAATAAACAAGTTCTATAAAAAGAAAAAACTATATGAAGATATCTGACTTCATAACCAACTACTGAAGAATAATTCTACTTGATAAGTCACAGAAGACTGGGGTGTGAATCAATTGGTAGCATCTGCCTAGCATTTTCAAGACTCCAGTCTCTATCCTCAGCATCGCATAAACAGAGCATAGTGACAGATATCTGTAATCTCTTGGGAGGTACAGTCAGAAAGATCAGAAAGCTACACAGTGAATTTGAGGCAAGCCTGGGACACACAAGAATCTGCCTCAAAGATGCTCATTTCTACCCCAAATCCACTCTCCACCCCAAAATCACAGAGAAGCACTTTAGAGCCAATATCCCTATATTTAACATTATAGGAAGGTAGAAAATATGGTATAAATGTAACTAGTGAGTTTTGAACTGTTGAAATCTTACAATGTCAGTCAGCCATAGGGAAAGTCCCTGGGAACACTCACCTTTTCTGGTTTTTCACTAAATAAAAAACCTTGGTAAAATTTCAACTCATTGAAGACTCGGCTTATCAGAGAAATGGCACAGTTGTATGCAGCACAATGATAAAGTCTTCTCTTCTCTAGCAACTGGCTCTCCCCCGCCATGTTCTCTGTAAATGCATCATGGCACAACCTGCAGGGGAGATTCAGGCTGTAATTCGAATTATTTAATGTGGACACTGAGGCTTGAATCAATAGTTGTTAGACACCAGATCTAATTCAGTTCAGCCAATCTCAAGTGCCATGCTTCTACCAGCACAGTACTAGGTATTAGGAACATACAAACAAGCATATTAACATATACTTGATAAGAGTGTTAAGTGCAACAGCAAGCACACTCAAGATAGGGAAGCAAGGGCTGGAGAGATGGCTCAGCGGTCAAGAGCACTGACTGCTCTTCCAGAGGTCCTGAGTTCAATTCCCAGCAACCACATGGTGGCTCACAACCATCTGTAATGGGATCCGATGCCCTCTTCCGGTGTGTCTGAAGACAGCTACACTGTATTCATATACATAAAATAAATAAATTAATTTAAAAAAAAAAGATAGGGAAGCAAGGATATGGACAAACACCCAATCTAAGGTGTAACAGAAGATTTAAGGGAAAAGAATCCTGAGCTAAGGTTTATTTGTTGCTGTTTTGTTTTGTTTGTGGAGGAGGAGGAGGTAGGGAGGTTTTGAACAGAAAGGGTCTCACAGTGTTGCTGGGGTCAGGAGGTGGCAGGAGGACCCTTTCACTCCTGTGATCAAGAGCTCCCTTATCTATGTAAGAGTCCCAAGAAAAACTGGGACCCCAGATGCATGCCCCAGGCATGATTTAAGCTGAACTTTGAAACGTCTCCTTAGCTGAAGGGGAAATATAAGCAGACATTATAAGTAGAGAGGGGTGGCACTTAAAACACTGTGCATTGTATCAGGAGGGTGTAAATGCAATAAACCTCCATAAAGTTAAGGAAAGAAAGAATTCTCAGCACAATTTGCTGAACATCTAAGAGACACATGTTTTGTCCTGCAGGATAGGTTCAATAAACTACACAGATAGCCACTGCTTTTCAAAGATTTTCTCGAAACAATCATGTACATGTATGTAGGTATAATTTATGGCTTGTTCCCAGTATGAGACCTGCCACAGACTTCTTGGCCCACAGACTCAGCATATTTATACTCTGGGCCAGCCCGGCTGCTGAAGGTAACAGACTAGACTTGCATTCCAGTTGATTATGACTCTGTAGTGGTGGTGGGGAAAGCAAAGGAAGACAAGCTTAGCACAGAAATAATTCAGAATGAGATCACTGCAATAGCTTTAAAAGCAGTCCAGATGTTAGAACAAGGTCATACAAAAGGGAAAAGATACTGTAAGGAAAACTAATAGGGTCAAACTGACTAGATTTGGTTACCAACTGGGTACTAATGGAGGTTAGGGACCGTCAAATGGAGAAATGAATGTGACTCTTAGGTCTTGTGCTAATACAAATAGAGAGATGGTGACATCATCCTCTGAGAAGATAAGGTATGGGACTAGAGTAAGAAGGAGGCATGCAAGTCTGCAGATGCAAATGAGATGAGGTAGTCTGTCCAGTCTGGGAGGACTTCAGCAGAACCTACTTTTAGAGACAGTATAGCTCATTAGTCTATGCTTTATAGAGAGCCTTTCAATTACAAATGATAAAAAAAACCATCATTTCTTACTGCAATTCATGCTATTAAAAATACATTAATATACTAATCCATTCAGAGTGTAAGTGCTAAGAAGACTGTGAAGATAAACAGGAGTCTAAATTTGAGCCCTTGCATGTGTGAGACAAGTGCTATCACTGACCTCCAGCAAAGAGTTTTATTCTTTATGAAGCATAAGTATGTGGCTGTGGAGAACACTTCCAGATTACCTAAGCTCCCAGTATACATCAGGAGGCTCATTTCGAAGCCTTCTACCACCATCAAACCCCTTCTGACCTCTGCAGGTGCCCATACACACATGGCATACAGACTCAGACACATACACATTTAATGAAAGATAAGCACCTGTTGTCCAACAATGAAGGCCATATAAGTACTCTGTATATAGGAAATAAAAGTACTTTACTTACCTAAGACATTGAATTTGCACTATATAGATGTATTTAAAAATGTATGTACCCCACGGGATGGAGAGAAGTCTCAACAGTTAACACTTTTTGCTATTGCAAAGGTTAAAAGTTCAGTCCCCATCACCCACATGGCGGCAGCTCACAACCATCTATAACTACACTTCTAGGGAATCTGATGCCTTCTCTTGACCTCCAGTTATCAGGCACACAGGTGGCACACGTATCATACATAGGCAAAACATTCATATATGTATGTATGTGTCAAAAATAAAGAAATCTAAAACTCTAAAAACTGTGTGATTACCCCAAATATTAGCAAATCAAACATAAGCACAAATGAAGTAAGCTCTTACCTAAGAAGTGCCTTTGTAAGTTCAGTCCCTTCTGCAGCACAGGAACCACGGAAAGCTTGATTAATTTTAGATTCCTTAGAGTGAACATCATCTTTTAAAAGACGAGAATACATAACAGCTAGCATCTTGTAATAGCACATCTTCTTGGTGATTTGAGTGTCAAAAGTAAATTCATTTAGCTGAAAAGATATAACATCTTTGGTCTTATCAAAGATCTTGAAAACAACAAATTTAATTCTTAATGCTATTGAGATAGAAAATAATGTTAACAAAGAGGCAAATCACTTTCTGTTTTATCCAGGTTTTCCAATGTGGAAACAGCACTGATATGTCATACTGGGTAAAACACAGAAGTCCACACAGTGAGCCCATAATATGTGGGTTTATCAAGTCTTAGTGAAGGCACAGGTAAAAACATGGGTGAAATCACACAACACAAGCTACAAATTTTTACCTGTTTTGATGTTTTTATTTATAATGAGCCATTTGCTTATTTGCATTTACCAACAGGATTTTCAGAAGGGCTGAATGGTACTCCACCATTACTGTATTAAAATTGTCCAGATGATGCCCAATCCCTGGAACGTAACTTTTCATATAACCAAAGTAATTATTAAGTTGAATACATTGAGGAGGGGTGGCTAGATTGGCTTTAGTAGGGGGGCTCTCTATTCGAGTGACAGTCATGAGAAGGCAACATGACCAGGGAGGCAGAAATAGAAACAATATCAGCACAGACCCAGGGATGCCACAAACACGGAGGCACAAAAAGACAAGGAGAGCCTTTTCTATGAAAGCCACATGCAAAGTGTGGACAGCAAAAACGACTTAGGCCTGGTGTAACTGAGCAGTCTTCTGCATCCATGAGCATACACACACCTTTGTTATTCTAAGCCATCGTGTTGCCAGTCAGTTGCTTTAGGAAAGTAGTATGGCTCCAGGTGGCCACAGACTGCTACTGGATGCAGCAGTGCTCCTTGAACAAGAGCCAATCGGATTGAGCTGAGCACACAGTGCCCCTAATCTCTTTACTATCGTGTATGACATACCTTTGTAAATCTGGACTTCAACACATCAATGGCATCCACCACAATTCTGCTAAAGAACTCTTTCAGTGTGTCCACATCACAGTGCCACAACAAGGTGAGAAGAGAGCGATCTACAAAGGCCTGACGAGTGACATTTGAAGGGAGGTCATCCTTCCGGAACATCGTGTATACACTGTCCAGAAGATGTAATTGTGTGACACATGGACTCCTAAAAAGAGAGATGGAGTGACATGCTTTGAACACATATTTTTTATGCTTCAGTGATTATTAACTGCAAAGTAACAAAGAACCCCCATAGTCCATGGGGGAAGGAGGTTAACAGACTCAAAAAATGGTCTCTTGACCTCCACACATGCACTGACACAAGTATACCATGCCCACACATAAACAACAATAACAAAATTAAATTGAGAAAATAAAACTGGGTATAAAAAAATAAAAAAATCAAATTCTAAAGTTTTAAAATGAAAGAAGCATACCTAATTGATATTAATTACCACACATATAAAAATAATTATTAAGTAACAGGGGAAACACAATTGGCTATATCTTCTCAGAGGGTATACTCTTAAGTCACTGATGACTAAAATCAAACTCTTAATTTCATTCAGATGTAACACTGGTGTCCTAGTTAGAATCGTCAACTTGCACAACCTGGAGTCAACTAAGAGAAAAGCCTTCATTGAGATACTGCCTTAACCAACTGTGGTTATGGCTGTGGGGAGTTGTCTTCATTGCTAGTTGATATAGAAGGGTCCCATTCCAAATTCCCTTACTATATAGAGACTACCTATAAGTTCTATGACTCTAGAGAACCCTGACTAATACAAACAGCAATGAGAAAAAGGACCCTGTGGGGGAAGAAAACTGAGGAAAGGACATGTCTTCTTCCAGGAGCCTAATTCTCTCTTTATTATTAAATAGGTTTGAAATTTTTCCATAAGAAAAGTCTGTTATGGAGAAAGAATTTTAAAATGTAGCAGTGAGCTATGAGAACCACTATCCCTCCTGTATTTTTTTGTTTTAAAATAAAGAAGATAACATGCCCACTCGAGAAATGGCATGTGAATGACTCCAGGGAATCCCAGATTAAAATAACTCACCGCCTAGCAATCCTTTTGAAAGTGGTTTGAAACAATTCTTCCATAATATGTTGCTGTTCCCGACAAAGAATATCTGTCATCAACTGAAACAACATAGGACTCTGAGATAATTCCAGTGCATCTAGAAACTAAAAATAGAACAGAACAACAAAAGAAATCAATTATCAGAATCATGAAAATTTCTGTAGCTCTGACTTTCAAAAGTTGCACACCATGTATACGCCTGGTGCTCAAGAAGGTCAGAAGAGGGTGCTGGATCCCCTGGCACTGGAGAAATGGATAGCTGTGGGTGCTGGGAATTGAAACCATACCCTCTCCAAGAGCAACAACTGCTTTTAATTGCAAAGCCATCTTTCTAGTCTTTTATTTTATTTCTTGGAATTTTGAGACAAAGTCTAATGTAGCCGAGCTGGTCTCCACTTAACTTTGGAGCTGAGACTGGCTATGAACACTTGATATTCATGCAGGTACCTCTCAAGCTCTAGAATGACAGGCATGTACCACATGTGCGGTCTAGTAACTTGAATTTTAAAAACTGAGAAAGGGGGCAAACAGGATGGTTCAGCAGGTAAAGGTGCTTGCTGTCACTTGAGGTATTCTTCGCTCAGCCTCTAGGACTTCCGTGCTGGAAAAGAGAGAACTACCTCCAAAAGTTGTCCTCTGAGTTTCCACATTTGAAATGGCACACATTTATACACACTCACACACATACATACACACTTACAAACAAACACACACACACACACGGAGACACATACAAATAAATATATGCAAAAATTTTTAATTGGAAAAATACAATAATTTCACATAAACTTTCAAATGTTACTATTTTTGTTACTCTCCCACAGAACATTTAGATTCTAGGAGATATCTTCAATATTATCTTCAAAAACAGACAAGTTCTCATTTAAAATTTTCCTTTATATATGTAATTTCCAACCTTCTACTAGTTCTATTTCATAGATGCATTTCTTTTTTTTTAAAGATTTATTTATTTATTTATTTATTTATTTATTTATTTATTTATTTATTTATTTATTTAATGTATATGAGCACACTGTCGCTCTCTTCAGACGCACCAGATGAGGGCATCAGATCCCATTACAGATGGTTGTGAGTCACCATGTGGTTGCTGGGAACTGAACCCAGAACCTCTGGAAGAGCAGTGAGTGCTCTTAACCCCTGAGCCACCTCTCCAGACCCCGATACAACATTTCTTTACCTCTGAAACTATTTTTGTAGTTTCTATGTCATTAGTCATCCCTTCAGTGACTGTTCTCTTTGAGCGCCTTTTTTTGTCTTTTTTCCTGTTGGTGGTTTACATCTCTGAAGGAGGGAGAGTAGGAGTCCTGGATATGGTGCTCAGGGCTTTGCCCAAGTTAGGCAAGCATTCTACCAGTTGATCTAATACATCCCTAGTAGCAGTTTGGTTTTTAAGATGGATCATTTTCTGATCTGCTGCCTGCCTGGAATTCCTAGGCCCTGAATTCCTCTTACCATCATGTGCACCTATATGTGTAGGGTGAAAGGTCAATGGAAAAATCTCCCTGCCCGTCCTTGGAGCTCTGTGACTTGGAAATCCCTGCATCCCTGACTCAGCATTAATGGCCAAACAATGTTTCAAAGTTGGGGACCACCCAATACATACTTATCACCACGCTGTGCTTTTCCACTAGTTCACTGAGCTTGCTCCCAAACCCCATTAGAGCCTTCTCCCCTGCCCAGCGCTCTGCTGTTTCTGGTCAGAGGCAGCCACTATTCTGTGTCTCTCCTCAATAAATCTCTTGTGTTAGGTTTGTTGTTGTGTTACAGCTCTGAAGGGAAAGGCTTCCCCAACGGAAATGTTACAGCCCTGCTCTGGCTGGAAAGGTTTCCCAAATGCAAGTGTAATAGCACTGCTTCAGTAGTGAAGGTTTCCCCAAAGAAGTGTAGCTCTGCTGGGAAAAGTATCCTAGCATCTGGACCAAAGGGATATCACAAAACCACATCACACAAGAGGTTTACCGGGAGGGAAAACCCAAGAGAGTGGCTGCCTCCGCTCAGGTAAGAAGTAATATGGAACTGAGCAGAAGCCAGGGTGTGTGTGTGTGTGTGTGTTGGAGCTTAAGAAGTAACATGGAACTGAGCAGAAGCCAGGGTGTGTGTGTGTGTGTGTGTGTCTGTGTTGGAGCTTTCCAGGGTGGCCTGTGACTGGTAGTATTTTTGTGGCCTGATCTTGCAGGAAGCTTACGGGTTGGTGGGACTCTGTGGTCAGACTCTAGGGCAAGCTCAGAAACTGTTAGAATTCTGTGGCATGATGTTGGGCTTGGAGTCAGGTAAGGGGCCGGGTACTTTTTCCTTGGTCTTGGGGTCAAGTTAGAGGCAGGGTGTTCTTTTTTGGCCCTTGCACCCTAAAGTTGCACAGTGTGACTCTGTGATATTTCTAGGCTCCCAACTGCCAAGATGCCCTTGTGCCAGAAAAAACCCTTTCACTATGTAGCATTCTTGGTTCATGGCAGCTAGCTCTTAACTTATACTTTTCTTGGGTTACAGTTTTTCTTCAAATACTTTAGTATTTTATTTGCATTTATGTTCAACTATTTATATCAAAAGAAAGTACTAAGATCTAATATACATCGTCGTAGATGCTAAAACCATTAGCATTCAGTACCAGGGCTGATGATGTACAGGCTGAGGATGTAGGGTGTCTGCCTAAGATGGGTGAAGTTCCAGGTTCAATTCTCAACAATACAAAACAAAACAAAAAACAAAGAAACAAACAAAACAAGGAAAATAAAATATTTGGACTGTTAGAAACAGCCCTACAACTCTAACATAATCAGACATAGGTCATTATGATGAAATAACCAAAAAAGATCTGCTTCTTGCTGTATTGGTTGCCAAGGCTAACCTGAAGCTCATGACAATACAACTCCTCCATCAGGGAAAGATATGACAAAGAAACCAGCTAAATAAACAACCTAGAACACCTAAGGAAATAACCACACATACAAAGATGGTACCTAAGAAAAACTTCCTGTTTTCTTCCAAAAACTGAATGTCATAGAATGATAAAATAGAGAAGATATGAAGTAGCTCTAGACTGGGAAAACCCAAAAAGACTAGACTGAACACTTATTATAACTGATAAATTAATTCAGAAAAGTAACAGGACACAAAAACTACAAAAATCTACAGCACCACTATAAGCCAATGTGAATTATCTATAGCATAAAGAAAGGAATCCCACTTATTATAGCTACAAAGAATAAAATAAAATATATAGAGATAAATTTGTTTGTTTGTTTTGAGATAAGGTCTCACTATGTAGCCCTGGCTGGCCTGGAACTCATTCACTGTGTAGACCAGGATTACCTTGAACTCGCAGAGATCCACCTGCCTCTGCCTACCAAGTTCTGGGACTAAAGGTGTGTGCTACCATACCATCCTAGGGATAAATTTAACTAATGAGGTAGGAGAGCCCTCCAATGAAAAATATAAAATATTGATAAAAAACCTGTAAAAGACAAAAAAATGTAAAAGTAATCCACACTTACATATTAAAAGAAACTAATATTGTTAAATGATCTATAAAATCCAAAATGATCTAAAATTCAATGCAATCTCTAGTAAAATGCCAATGATATTCTTCACAGGACTAAAAAAGATATTGGGGCAGGAGTTGCAGTTTGTGACAGAATGCATCTGCAGCACTGCATAAAAAGCAGCCATGGTGGTGCACTCCAATAATCTCAGTACTCAGGAAGGAATAACAAAAGACTCAGAAGCTTGTGGTCATCCTTGGGTACATGGTAAAGACCAGCAGACATGACACCCTGTCTTGAAAAACAAATAAAAAACTAGAAAAATAAATTTGAAATCTTATATAGGATAACAAGAAACCCTGAATAGCCAAAGCCATTTTGAACAAAAACAAAGCAGGAGGTATTATATCGCCTGACTCCAAAAAATACTACCAAGCTATAGTAACTAAGACAAAATGACTGATACAAAAACAGTACATATGGAACAGAGCATGCATTCCAGGAACAAACTCCCAATTCACAGCCAACAGATTTCCAGCAATGGTGCTAAAAATGCACACTGGAGAAGAGATAGTCTTTTCAGTAAGTGGTGCTGGAGAGTTGGATAGATACATATTTAATGGTACTGAGACATGGTTAGTTATATAATTAAGAATGAAACCAGATTTCTACCTCTTACCAGTCAAATGTGAACTAAAACATGCATCAGAGTGAGTCAGAAGTGTAAGACCTAAAACTACAACACAACTACAAGCAAAAATGCTCTGAACATACAGTTTGGTAACTTTTTGTTGTTGTTTTATACAATACCACAAAACCACAGGAAACAAAAGTGAAAATAGACAAGACTTTATCAAACTATAAAGGTTCTGTACAGTAAAGGAAATGATCAACATACCTAGAATACATTTGAAACTTCACTAGCTCAACAACAAAGCAAGAAAAAAGAAAAAAACCTATTTAAAAATGGGCAAGAGATTTAAATAGACATTTCCCAAGAGAAGACATAAAATTGAATGAGTACATGAAAAAGTACATTAATACCAACAATCATCAGAGACAGCACAAACTAAAACTACAAAAATGACATAGCCACATCCCAGGGCTATAGCAGAGAGGGTGAGGCTCTGGAGGGAAGGGAACACTTGCAGGCTTTGGTGGGATGTAAATTAGTACAGTCACAGCTTAAAGACGGAACTGCCTCACATCTTAGGGAAACTCCCCTAGTCAGATTAGCTATGCCTGTGGAGAACTGTCTCAATCCTGAAGAGACTGTGGAGAGAGGAAAGTACGGGGAAATGTTACCAGTGGGCACTAAATCATTACATAGATACAAGAAGTTCTGCGGTACCACTGCACAGTAAACTGACTACAGACAATAGTGATATATAGAATACATTTTTAAAAGAAAAAGAAGAAAAGGATCTTGAAACTTTTCATTATAACAAAATGATAAATGTTTGAAGAGGTAAGTGTGTTTAGCTTGGCCTAAACATTCTATAGTATACACCTATATTTAAACATTACATGGTATCCCATTATATGTTTAATTTTTAATTTTTTTGTGTACCAGTTAGTGTAAATTAATAAAAAAAACTTACAAAATATAACAAAAAGAAAAAAAAAAAATCAACCAAAGTTTTACTGATGACACTAAAACTAACCTTTTTCATGCAGTCCACGTAATTACTGTACTTTAGGGAATCAAGAGGAAATTCATCAGACTTCATGGGGAAATTACAAACAATGAGCTTTTCCAGAATATGCTTTAGGTTTTCCAGACTGCCTTCTGTCAGACGGGTGAAGAACGGGAGAAGAATGATAGCTTGACCCTGTCAAGCAATGCAGAGAATATAAATCACACTAATTGTGGCTTACAGATCCTGTAGGATAAATAAAATCAATACTTTCTATAGCCTGTAATAATGTGCTGCAAGGACTCAACAAATGACTTCTGGGTGACATCAAAGCCAACTTGAATGCAGCCATGTATGTAAGCTTCAATTCTGGAAGCCAGCAGGCCAACATGGAGGACATGGAGCTAGGAGAGGATAGCCTGCACTGAGGGAAGCTGCAAGGAGGCCGTGGTGAGTGGATACGATGAAAATGCACTGTATAAATGGGTAACAGCTTTCAAGAATACATTGTAAAAACTATTTTTAAAAACAGATTATATTTAAATTCTATATACAAAGAATGGCTTCTACAGGATAGTTTTAAATTTTCTTTATAAAATCCCTTCATAACTTCCTATTGAGTTTAAGAAGAAGTAGGTATTAATTCCTATGTCCTTTGAATAACAGGCAAAGTCCAAAACTTTCACATTTGAAGGAGAAAAACTTCATGAGTCATACAGAACACACCAAAGAATTATCCAATTTTTAAAAAGACATTCTTTCATGAAGATATTACAGGACCTTAAACCTAGTAACAATAAAATTATTTTCTTGTCCCCACCACATTGCTAGATTTCAATAGAAAAATAGATTGAAAAATAGTTTGAAATTACCACAGTAAATCCAAAATGCCAATTTAAATCTGATGTATATGAACACAAATGTTAAAGATCATATGGTTGCCCTTAAAGAAATGTTTTCTGGGCTAGGGAGTAGCTCACTGAATAAAGTACTTGCTACAAATGTGTGAGGGCCTAAGTTCTGATCCCAAAGCTAAAGCAATGCAGATACAGTAAGTGCACAGCTGTGAGCCCTACCCCTACAGTAGTGAATGAGGGTGGTGGAGAACGGAAAAATCCCGGGAAACTCATGGGCCTGCTGTTTGTATGCAAGAGGTAAATAATAGACATTGATAGAATTTGAAGATCTATAACAGCATATGCTCACCTGCCCTCACACACACAAGCATGCACATCTCTTGAGAAGACATACTGAAGTGCACGGACGTCAGCTAGAACAAAGCCTACGTCTCATGAGGAAGAACCTTTCATGTTCGAACAGATGTACCCACAGTCAGATGACAGGGACATGGGGGTAATAACATCTTTACCAATGGCTTTACTAGTCTCTTTTGCTAATCTCTTTACTATGACAAGTTTTACATTTTCCATACTCCCTGCAAGAAGCCCAACATGACAAATGCACAAAGATGTAAAGATGTGAAAATAAAAAGAACATAATTTCAAAAGACCAATGTAATAAAGTCATCTACCTTTAAGTGTAGACCCAACTTTGTATCAGCAAGTAGACTAGCATATGTTGTGAAGATTTCAGAAAATGAGCTGTGATTTGTATCAAAAGATAAAGTTGAATCAATCTAAAGAGAGATAAAAACATGACAAATATCTGTATTATGCCTCAAAATTTTTCAAGATGTTTTTAAATGTTTCAATTTCAGAACTCGTATTATTTGTTCTTGAACCTCAAAAAACATTTCAATAATGTTGCTTTAAAACATTTTATTATTTTCTGCTAAGACAAAGCCTGTAAAGAAACAATAACAAGAAAAATTATAAAATAGTAAGCATAATAACCAATGGTATACAGCAAAAGAAAAAATAAAAAGTAATTGGCAGGTATCTCACTAAAACATATTTACTTTATCAAACAAATGAGTTTTGAATGAACTTTCACCATAGTATCTAAACATAAGTTATACTTCAAAATAATGAACATGTCATCCATGGTGGTAAACGTATATAATCTCAGTACTCAGGCTGAGGTAGAAAAATGTAAAGGTTCAAGGCAGGTTAGGACTATACAGGTAAGACCGTGTTTCAAAAAGAACAACCAAACAAACAAACAAAATCCAACAACTAAATAGGAATATGTTTAAATTAATTTCAAAATACCTGAAGCATTTTTGCCAGTAAGGACAGTACAGTTGTTTTGCTCTCTGGAGCAGAATCTGGGGCCCACCATGAATCATACTTCCTCCAGTTTTGCAGAATTGCAGTTGCAAGCTTCAGTCCTTGGTGTTTCTGAACAGCTCGATCCCTGAAGCTTGTATCTAACATACCATTTAAAACAGTTCTCACCTGAAAAGATTTTGTAGAATGAAGAAAAATTCTTAATATTGATAAGAATTTAAAAAAAAAATACACTTAAATGTCACAAGTTATTCTAGTAAAATGAAGATGCAGCCGGGCAGTGGTGGTGCACGCCTTTAATCCCAGCACTTGGGAGGCAGAGGCAGGTGGATTTCTGAGTTCGAGGCCAGCCTGGTCTACAGAGTGAGTTCCAGGACAGCCAGGGCTACACAGAAAAACCCTGTCTCGGAAAAAAAAAAAAAAAAAAAAATGAAGATGCTATTTCTGTAACAGGTGTTTACCCAGAAGCATTTGAACATAAATTTTCCCACAGAAAGCAGAGTGTGACCCTGCTGATACCCTGTGCCCATTCTGCCATGGGGGTGGGGACGGGGACCACTCTCCATGCACATCCACTCAGGAGAGGAGGCAATTGCTCTTGTGTGGACACAACTACCACTGCATGCATTCCTGCTCATTCTACCAACACCTTCACAACAGGGTAACATAATTAGTTTGGTTAGGTTAGCATACAATATTCCCACTGTTCTGACAACACAAGCATTTTCATAGATGCTCCATGTTGGAAACTCATCCACACATTTCCCTTCTTACACATTTTACTCTCTACAGCTAAAGCTTGGCAGACTTCTTAGCTGTTTTCAATGGGCTTATTCTTAATTTGTTATCAAACTCTCCCAGATAAAATAAGTTATGTCGTTTAATTGCTGATGAGTAAATTATCTGAGTCAAGGGACATAGTTCTTGCTGTGCTGTGCCAGGGCCAAGGCTAGATACTCCACCCTCTTCTCTGCACAGGGCTGAGTACAGCACCTCCTGTCTCTCAGCTTACCGCCTTCTTAATGTCTATCCAACAGCTTTCAGAGAGTAGATGAACAGAGAAACATGTCTGTGCTGGCTAGTTTTGGGTGTCAACTTGACACAAGCTGGAGTTATCACAGAGAAAGGAGCTTCAGTTGAGAAAATGCCTCCATGAGGTCCAGCGGTAAGGCATTTTCTCAATTAGTGATCAAGGGGGGAGGGCCCCTTGTGAGTGGTGCCATCTGTGGGCTGGTAGTCTTGGGTTCTATAAGAAAGCAGGCTGAGCAAGCTAGGGGAAGCAAGCAAGGCAGTAAGGAACATCCATCCATGGCCTCTGCATCAGCTCCTGCTTCCTGACCTGCCTGAGTTCCAGTCCTGACTTCCTTTTGTGATGAACAGCAGCATGGAAGTGTAAGCTGAATAAACCCTTTCCTCCCCAACTTGCTTCTTGGTCATGATGTCTGTGCAGGAATAGAAACCCTGACTAAGACAATGTCCCTTTAGGATTTGGCTGTTCTAAACAAGTGTACTCTACTGCCACACACACAATTGAGAATCTGCTTCATTTATAACTCCAATCTTTTGTTCCTGCAGTAGCCACAATTTCATGGAGAAAACAAATGTCATTCAACTCTTGATCCTGCTACACATAACTAGCTTATGTCCTTGAGAATGTTCAGGTGCACCTTTGGAAAATATTCTCCATGTGGAATTATTCCCAAACCCAGGGCAAGCCACTCCACAGTCCTCTCACTCTGAGAATGCCACACGGCCACAGTTCTGAGACCTTGCCACTAAAGGCCACTTTCCACTGTCCACTCGGTTCCAGGGTCTTTCATCATTTTTCTTTCTTTTTCTTTCTTTTAGACAGGGTTTCTCTATGTTGTCCTGGCTGTCCTGGAACTTGCTATATAGACCATGGCCTTGAACTCACAGTGATCAGCCTGCCTTTTGGCCAGAGGGCTGGGATTAATGGCGTGTATCATTGCACATATCACTTTTATTTTGCTTTTGTTTTGTATCTTCACCCTAGTCTCTGTGAGTTCCTCATCTTCTCCATCTACTCCTTTTTTTAAATTCTTCTCACACACAGTCCATTCCCAACTCCAGTTTCCTCCCTCCATACCTCCCAGGTCCTTCTTACACTTTCCCTCTCATCCATTTCTCCTCAGTTTTCCTTCAGGAAAGAGCAGGCCTCCCAGGGATGTCAAGCAAACAAGGCGTAACAAGTGATAATAAGACTAGGCACATATCCTCCTATGAAGGCTAGAGGAGACAACCCAGTAGGAGGAAAGGAGCTACCAAAGCAGGCAAAAGAGACAGAGGCACCCCACTCCCACTGTTAGGAGTCCCACAAGAACACCAAGCCTCACAACCATAACACACATGCAGAGGACCTAGCTCAGACCCATCCAGGCTCCCTGACTGCTGCTAGAGTCTCTGTGAGCCCCTGTGAGCCCCGCTTAGGTGGTTCTGTGTTCTCCTAGTGTCCTTGACTCCTGTGGCTCTTATAATCTTCCATCCCCTTCTTCCACAGGGTTCTGTTTTTTTTTTAATAAAGATTTATTTTTTATTTATGAGTACACTGCCATTGTCTTCAGACGCACCAGAAGAGGGCATTGGATCCCATTACAGATGGTTGTGAGCCACCATGTGGCTGCTGGGAATTCAACTCAGGTCCTCTGGCAGAGCAGTCAGTGCTCTTAACCGCTGAGCCATCTCTCCAGCCCTGGGTTCTGTATTTTTAATTTCAGGTATCTATGCTTAATTCCAAAGAATACTTCTGTATTCTCTGATCTTGTTCAGCATCAATTCTCATTTTATCATTCATCCTTGGTCTCTCCTGCTTCTCCCCTGTCTGTCTCCCTCTTCAACCTCTCTGAGAGTCTTGCCACCCTCTTCTGTTTTGGACAGGCTAAAGGTTTGAACTGGAAAACAGGTCCTGCTTTGCACTTTTTGTCATTCTGGCTGTTCTTTCTCTACACCCATTAAGATTGACTTGGTGTTTTTCTTTCTTAATCTCATTTTGTCATTCAGAGAGTTTTGGAAAAGAAATAGAGATATGTGTGTGTGTGTGTGTGTGTGTGTGTGTGTGTGTGTGTGTGTATGTGTGTGTGTATAAAATTTTCACCAAAGTCTGAACACTTACACTTAAAATGTTAGCTTTATGTGTCCACAAGTTTATTTCTCACAGATTCCTAGTATCATATAGCGTGGAATACTTCTTGACCATGGACAAGAATGGTATGTGTAAAAGGTCAACTTAGTAGAAGATTATAACTCTCTCCCAAAACACTAGCAGCGCAGTTTTTGACTCCCTACAGACATTTAAAAATCCCATAATACAGCCAGTAACATATTTCCAGCATTTGGGAGGCAAAGGCAAAGAAAGAGGCAGGAGGACCTCTGTTAAGTCTGAAGCCAACTTGGTCTACACTTGAGCTCCAGGGCAGCTAGGACTACATAGTAATATGTAAAATTAAAATAAAATGAAAATGAAAAAACAAATATACAAAACCAAAACAACCCACAAAATTCACTAAGTTAAGCAAACAAAAAAAAAATATTAAATATCACAATCTAAAGAGTTCCTATGATGAGGCCCAGAGCAAGACCATGCAGGAAAGCAAAGCATGATACTAAAGCCATGAGTGCTGTGAAGCCAGGCCGGCAGTGTGGAGGACCACAAACCATGTTGGAATACACACTGCTGGTCAAGGACAGGTGTGCACGCTCCACTATGACGTTCTGGCGACAGTAAGTCTCCTGCAAGACTGTATCTTACAGTGTTGAGCTGGGAGATTTAAGGGGCACAAGGGAACGGGAGAAATAACCAATGTCTTAGTATCTATTAACATCTACTAGTTTTATAAAGACTGTGCTTTATTTCTATAGATTTTATTTTCATACATTACCAAGACCTTCCAACCTTCCCGAAAGAAACTGGTTTTAAGAAAAACCATCAAAAACATAAAAACCCTTTGTGAGCATTAGACAAGGAAATATATGTAAAGGAAACGTTTCTTACCATTTTGGGATTATCTGAAGATGACTCCATGAGCCTTGATACAGCAATATCAAGATTTTTCAACAGCTCACTGTTGATCACTTCTGAGAACAAGCTGTAGAAATACTCCCCATGGGAGAAGCTAATGTTTCTCTGTGAACTGCCCAGATATTGTGTAGACAACATCGCCGAATTCAGGAGCAAACTCACGAGATGCTCACACTAAGGAAGAGGAAAGACCTTAGCAGAGAACCTATCCCCAGAAAGACCTTGAGGTCATCGGTCCACAGTTAAGTCTACAAAGGAACCATCTAAAGGGAATCTGATATGTTAAGTCAGGACTCAAGTTTAAATTATATATATTTAATTTAACTTCTATTTTCTAGGTTTCACTTCGTGAGATAAACCTCCTAAGTTGATATTGCTTCTAATTCTCCAGAACAACATTGTTGTATTCAGAGAATAGTCTAGCATGAACAAGTTGCTTGGGACAACTGCACCATATTGAGAACATCAATGAGACAAAGAAGAGGTCCTGCAATGGAAGAGCTGGTACGGGAGGATGGAATGGACAAACACACAGGAATGGTTGCAGGTCTCAGCTACAGTGGATTATCTGAGGCCAGCTCTGCTCAATGCAAAGAGCCATGAGGACTGGGTGCTTCCGGTCTGCCATCCAGGGTTCCTGTAACCCTCTGTCCCAAGGACCAACAAGGACAGGGGAGAAGCATGGCAACGGGTTAAGTTAGTGACAAAGGTTCCTGCCTAACGTCCTTTGGGAAACAAAGCTGGACAGAAACTACAATTTTAGAATTTTATGCTTTTTACTTTAAAACACTACTAAAGAAGACAGTCTTAGAGAGAAAGTCGGCAAGTCAATGATAATACTAACTAAATTCACACTTTTTAGGGATGCACAAGTAAGTGGTATAAATCACTCAATGGGAAGTGTTGAACGCAGCTGTTTTCCCTACCAGTCCTCCAAAAGCAAAGGCTAATTCCAGGAGTCCAGTGGCCAGGCTCTTACAGCTGGGGTCCAAAGACAGCAGGCACTGCCTTTCCTCTGCAGGCACAATGCCCTTATAAACCAAGGACAGCAGTTTCATGCCAATGGAATCTCCCACTGCTGTAGACTAAAGGAAAAACTGAATGAAGTGCCTGGTGAGAGAGGTGTTTAACACAATCCACAACATTTCTCTGTTAGGTAAAAGGTCTGTATTAGCTAACACTGATGAGTATTTCCCAGTGCTTAGGACACTCTAACCCAGCTTTGTTTTCTTAAGCTACAGATTCCACATTTGTCTTTCTGAGATACAAGCGCTATAGCCCTTGGTGACTATAGGTTACTAAAATGTCAACCATCCTTTACTTCTCTCTCACTCTACCCCGACTTTGATGTTCACAACAGAGACAACGCCTACATGTTAATGTTCTGTAATTTCTACTTCAGTACATTCTGTACTTCTGTATATAAAGTACTTTAAACAAATAATATAAATACAATCGTGTATTACCATAATTAAATTACCATAACAAAGCTAAAAGATGTGTAAAAACAAACTGATCAAGGTTACCTGAGATGGTGATATAACATGAGCTAAACCAGCTTTGTGAAGCTGTTTACAGGCTGATAAGACAGACAGCAACTTGGTCCTTTCTCGGCGAGCCTCAGAGCTACACAAGTTAATGGTACAGAGCTCTTCAAAACTGGCCATGAGAAAAAACAAAACCAGGTAAGAATATCCTAAAGAATTGTATGTGCTGTTATAAATTCAATAATCATCTATCACTCAAACTCATTTTACAATGCAAAGGTAACACCAGAAAAACGTTCCACAGGACAAATCAGCCATGGAAAGCAAGTGTAGTGATAAGCACATCTACTGTTCTCTCCCACCTTACATCCAGGGAAGGAATTACTGAAGCTCATGATTTCCAAAAAACATCTGAGATCATTTGGGTGCACGAGTGGGCATACACACACACACACACACACACACACACACACACACACACACACACACACACACACACGTTCTTGAGGACATGCTGTGTACATGGATGCCAGAAACACTGGATGTGTGAGAACCTTAAATCACAGTAGAGGTGAGTGTGGCCCCAGTGCTCACCTCTGTACGGTCACTTTCTCCTTCAGGTGAGTCTCCAGCATGTCTCTGTATGGGGACTTTTTAAGTGCTTTCAGCAGGTTCACACAAATGCTGGGAAGATGGTTCATAACCTGGACGTCGCCAATATTGAAACCTATGCTCATGGGCTCACAGAGCATCTTCACTAAGACCTTCATAAGATTTGTATTACACACGTCCTTCTCCAGGAGCTGTAAAAGTAGAAAAGATACACTGAGTGGACGTATTTCGTCAACAGTAGCTCTCTTTTCACAGGGGAAACAAGGTCCACAAGGCTGGGGATATTCACAATACTAACAGAGTTTGGCAGACTCTCTCAAAAGGACGGAAGAGTATAAAAATGCTTGAAACCAAAAGGATTCAGATTTCAATTTTTTTTAGAATATCTAGATAGATCCTATCACATAAGTATCACTACTCTGAAAGGTAAAAAAGCAAAATTCTCCAAAACCTAAAACATTTTGATATGCAAAAATTTCAGATTTTTGGCTTTCAGATTGGGAATGTTCAACATTTATTTTCAAAAACAGATTATATACATTGTGTTAACTGTAGTTAACAACAATACATACTTGAAAACTGCTAAGACTACACTTAAAGCATTCTCACATATGGGGTAATATATGAGAGAATAGAGATGTTAACTGGTTTCATTTAACCATATATTTGTATACATGGATCAAAATATCATGGTGTACACCATAAATACGTATGACATTTACTTATCAATTAAAGTGAATAAGGATAATTTCCTTTAATGGAAAGTCTCAGAGGAACCAAAGCAACTTCCAAAAAATTATTAGCAAATGTCAATTATACAGAGTAATGGGTTTCATTATGATAACACCATTCATGCAGTCACACCTTCTGATGATGCCGAACCCCCATTACTCTATTTATGTCCCCTTCTCTCCTCTCGCCCGACCTCTCCTTCCTCTGTGAAAGTGCCTCGCCCCTCTACTTTCATGTCCTCTCTAGTCCACACATGACAGGAAATGTGAAACCTGACTGGGTCTGGTTGACCAGTTAAGATGATTTCTACTTTCATTCATTCTCCAGTAAATTCTGTTTCATTATTCATTATGGATGAAGAGTAGTATACCATTATGCACATAAACACAAACATTCACTTTGCACCCATCCATTAATGGCACCTAGGTTGATTCCCTAACTCGCTATCATGAAGAGTGCTATGATAAACATGGGGATAGCCAGGCCCAAACCTTTAATCACAGCACTCGGGAGTCAGAGGCAAGTGAGTCTGTGAATTAGCAGACCACCCTGGTTTACACAGTAAGTCCCAGCCAGCCATGGTTACAATTCCACTCGTCTCGAAAATGAACAAACAAATGAAAACTGAACAGAAAGGCATCTCTATGCTGACGTTGACTCCTTTAGGTATATGACCAGAATAGTGTGCCTGGGTCATATACAGTGCTTCCACTTTTAGTTTTTAAGAGAATATCGGGCTAAGTTTTGATCCTATTTTTAGTGAAATTGCAGTATCAGGCATGGAATCCATGGCATACGCATGGTGAGCAAGCACCTTCCCAATGAACTCCACCCTCAGGCCCAGCTCCCCAAAGCAGCACTTGCCATGCTTTGCTTCTCAGTCGTTGCCAGTATTTGTTTCTGTTGTATTTCTTGATGATAAATATTTGAACTGGGCTAAGATGGGATCTCAATGTAATTTTGATGTTTCTCCCTTATGGCTAATGATCTAAGGCACTGGTTCTCAACCTTTAATATAGTTCCTCGTGTTATGGCAACCCCCAACCATAAAGTTCTTTTGATTGTACTTGAAAACTAATTTTGAATCGTAATGTAACTATTACAGAATAAGAACCTCAGATCTTAGGGAACCTGAAAACATTTTCCATTATAAAGTACTAATCTCCATTTAACAAAGCAGGAGATGAGACCCTACCTTGCCATCTTCTGGAGAGGTGATGAGCAGAATTGTGGTAAATTCCATAATCCGGACCAAGACTGTGCATTTGCTGTAATTGTACTTCTCTTCCTCTTGGAGGCTGGGAGGGCCAGTCACCCCAGTGCCAAAGTCTTGTTCTACTGCTCTAGCATCACGTGTTGCTATGCTTTCTACAAAGAAAGCCACTGACTTCAAAAGTGAAGACTGTACTTCAGCACCTAGAAATAAGAGCAGCAAAATATTACTGTGCATTTCTTTCTAACTCTAGTAAAACTAGCCTTTTTGAAATACAAGTGATAACATACACTCAACAACAAATTAAAGAATATTTCAAAGAAAAAAGTTCAAGAAAAGATGAAAAAAACAGCAGCCATTTCTTAGCTTCTTGTTCATATTTTGAACTAAATTATAATCCAAATAGAATTCAATTTCAGATATAGTAAAAATGTCTACACAAGGCCAGATCATTTACTTATGTATTTATTTATTGCTATAGGGTTGAACATCGGCCCTCCTACATCCTAGGAAAGCAACCCGCCCCTGGGCTACATCCCCAGTCCTCTTGCTATGGTTTGAACATGTGCTCCCAGCTGCTGTAGCTATTATGGGAGTTGTGCAGCTTTTAAAAAGATGAGAATAGTTAGAAGACACAGGTCCCTGGTGGTCTGTCTTTGTGCAGTGTCTGTGTGTTCTAGGACTCTCTCACTTTTAGTCAATCATGAGGTGAAGAGATCTGCCACATCTTCCTGTCACCATGACTTACATAGGCTTTGATGGAAGGAGCTCAAACAGTGAGCCGAAATAATAAATAAATACACATGTTAATCTCTAAAAAATACTTTAAAACTCTATGGTTTGATCTAATACTGAAATTTTAATCTAATACAATAGTGTGTCAAAATAGCAAATAATTTTCATTTTACCATTTTTGCTCTTTGGATAGGGTCGTGCTTGTACAACCTGAACTGGAGTGAACCCCCTGATCCTCCCTCCCTCCCCTGAAGAAGTGGGAGTACAGTCACAGGCCACCACATCTGACCTTGATTTTAATATGAAGAAATGGTCAAACTCCAGTAAGCGATACAAAAACAAATGACCATGGCTGTCTTTAAGCAGATATATCAGGCATTTTCCATTTTAAAGTCAGGTGTTACTCTAATAGGTCTGCTTTCATATGTTATTTGGTCTTTTTCCCTACAGCATTTAATATTCTTTCTTTGTTCTGTACCTTTGGTGTTTTGATTGTTATATGTTGTGGGTAATTTCTTTTCTGGTCCAGCCTATTTCGTGCTCTGTATGTTTTTTACACCTTGATAGGCACCTTCTATAAGCTAGGGAAATTTTCCTTTATGATTTTGTTGAAAATATTTTCTGTGCCTCTGATTTGAGTTTCTTCTTCCTCCTTTCCCGTTATGTGTAGATTTGGTCTTTTCATAAGTGTCCCAGATTTCCTGGATGTTTTGTGCCTGGATGGTTCTTTTAGATTTAACATTTTCTTTGATTGAGGTATCAATTCCTTCTATCTCATATTCAATGCTTGAGATTTCCTCTTTCATTTCCTCTGTTATGATAGTGAGGCTTACCTCTACGTTTCTTTTTTTCTTTTGACTTTCTAAATTTTTTATTTCTAGTTTTAGCTTAGTTTGTTTTGTGTGTGTGAGATTCTATTTCTAGTTTCATGCCCACTGTGGTGGTTTGAATTTGTTTGGCTCAGGGAATGAGTGGCCTTGTTATTAATATTAATTGATATGGCCTTGTTGGAGTAGGTGTGGCCTTGTTAGAAGAAGTGTGTCACTGTAGGAGTGGACTTTGAGACTTTCCTTCTAGCCACAGGGGAGCCAGTCTTCTCCTGCTTGCCTTCGAAACAAGATGTGTATCTCTCAGCTCCTTCAGCGCCATGCCTGCCTGGACGCTGCCATGCTTCCTGTCATGATGATAATGGACTAAACCTCTGAACCTGTAAGCCAGCCCCAATTAAATGTCCTTTATAAAAGTTGTCTTGCTCATAGTGTCTCTTTACAGCAATGGAAAGCCTAACCAAGACATCTACTTTCATCATTTCAATCCACTGATTGTGTTTTCAGACCTTATTAATGGATTTATTAGTATCCTATTTGAGGTCCTTGAACATATTCAAAAGAGCTATTTTGAAATCCTAGACTTCTGCTTCAGCTTATTACATCTCTCAAGGCCTACTATATAGGGTTATTGGGTGATAGTGGAGGCATATCGTCTTGGGTGTTAATTACTGTGCTTTTTTGCCCTGGTGTCTAGGCTTCTGGGCTGGGGATGACTGTTGATTCTAGGTTTTGGTAATCTAGGGTTGTCTTTGTGGGTGGGTTTCCAGTTCCTTGGTTTGTCTTCTCTGGACGTTAGACATGTATAGTACCGGTGGGCTGCCTGGTAAGGAGTGTTCCAGAATCGTTTTCTGGTGTGTACCCTGGGGTACCGTGTAGATCATGCTCCCAGATATTGAGGACTTACACAAAGGATTAGCTACGTGGTAGGCGGGGAGTGCCGAAAGGGGGTCAACTGTCTCCAGTGAGTGGAGTCAGAGAAGGAGGTATGGTGGTCTGAAAAGGAACGGCCTCCACAGACGCATGTGGGTGAATGCTTGCCTCACAGGGAGTGGCACTACTCGGAAGTGTGGTCTCTCACAGTAGGTGTGGACTTACTGGAGAAGTATGTCACTGGGGGGACAGGCTTTGAAGTCTTAGAAGCTCAACTTAGTCTTCTTCTTGCTGCCTACTGATCAAGATATAAAAATCACGGCTCATAAAACTCACGGTTCCTTTTCTAATACTATGTCTGCCTACAGGCTACCATGCTTCCTGCCATGATGGTAATGGACTAAACCTATGAACCTATAAGCCAGCCCCAATTAAATGTTTTCCTTTAGAAGAGTTGCCATGCTCATGGTGTCTCTTCACAGCAGTAAAACCCTAAGACAGACCCTTGCAAGGGATTTGGCTGCAGGGCTGTGGGTGAGACTGAGGAATTTGAAATGCAAGACAGGAAAGAGAGTGAAGACTGCCCACCTGATTTCCAGGCCAGTATGGACTCCCAGGTAGAGAATGCCTGCTTTTGACAACTGTTGTTGGAGAGGGGTAGAGTGAAGGAGAAAGACTAGGTCTGCAGAGAGGATCTTTGGAATCCACAAGGAATGGAGGTAGAGGTTGGAAGGAGGCACCTGCAGGGCTGGGGATCAGAGTAGGGAATTTGCAATGGTGGACAGAAAGGCCATAATTCACAATTGCTATTTTGAAGTCCTTGTCTTGTGCTTCAGTTAAACTGGATTTTTTCAGGGCTTATTCCAAAAGGGTTGCTGGTTTTTGAGGGAGACATATTGTCTTGGGTGTTTATGCCTATATTTTTGCACTGGGATACAGGCATCTAGAAGTATGATGTTTGAGGTGTTTCTTAGTGTAAAGATTTTATTTATTCTTTGTTGGGTAAGTGCTCTGTTCCTTGGTTGCTCACTCTGAATTGTCAGCCCTGGTAGACTGTTTCTGTGGGCTAGTGACACAAAGAAATAGAGAAAAGCTAGGAAGAAACACTGCAAGGGACAGTGAGAAAGTGCTAGAGTGACCCTGGGTCTGAGAATAGAGGTAGATTCCCCAGGGAACAGAAATAAGGGGAGAGAAGGCGCTCCTGCAGACAGGCTGCAGCAGGACTAAGAGGAAGTCTGAGGAGAATCAGTGGTTACATTCTTAAATGTTAAAACAGCTTTCACTACAAGTCACTGCCCTATTTCATCTCTAAGAATGTATTAAGTGTGGGAGGATGTGTATTAAATTAATCAGCTATGGAACTATTGATTCAAACAAATATCTCTTAGTAGAGTAAGTCATTGCATAACATTTTACTCAAAAACAAACTATATCACCTGGAGGTAACATGGAGTATTGCTGGAAGGTAGGGGAACCTTTAGAAAAAGTTATGTTGGTAGAAACAAGCAAAGTTACTCCAGGTGTATAATTTAGGGAGTATTGAGACTATGGTACTTATGTCTTACTCACTTTGCTGCCTGGCTAGCATAAGGTTAATAGCTTTCTCTATACAGCTAAACCACACGCCAAATGCCACAAAGCCAATCATGGACTGAATCCCCCAAGCCTGTGCGTCAAAATCAACATTATATATTAAGCTAATTACCTCAGTTTTTTTTGTCACAATTGTTGAAAACTAATTAACACCAATGAGAACGTAAATAAAAGAGCCTGAGATGTATTTCAGAGGCAGAACATCCAGATGAAGTTCTTCTACACAGCACCAAATATTAGTGTATCTGGTATCAATTTGTTAGTATTATTTTTATTTTATTTTTTATTTTTTTATTTTTTCGAGACAGGGTTTCTCTGTGTAGCCCTGGCTGTCCTGGAACTCACTCTGCAGACAAGGCTAGCCTCGAACTCAGAAATCCACCTGCCTCTGCCTCCCAAGTGCTAGGATTAAAGACGTGCGCCACCACTGCCCGGCTTTATTTTATTTTCTGCATAGGTCTCACCATGTAGCAGTGGCTGTCCTGGTACACTCTCTGTAGATAAGGCTGGCTTGGAACTCACAACCTCTGTTTCTGAGGGCTTGTTATTATGACATGCAGTGTGTAGTCTACACGGAATAACCTGAGCAGAATCAGGCAATGCTATCTGAGAGTTAATTTTACCTACCCAGGACCTCTTGTGCTTGCACAGTCTTCTCCTCGATAAACGTGTTGTAGCACTCCAGTGCCGCAAGGAGGAGATCCAGCCACTGTAGCACTCCTCGCAGGCTGACTGGTCCTTGCAAGGAGTAGAGGGTCGGCTGGGCAAGAATGCCTGCTGGCTGATCACTCCGGCTTGCCCCTCCTTCAAATGCATTTATGAGAAAAGAAACACCTTCCACCTTTATAAGATCTTTCAACCATAAAGAAGGGGATTTGTTACCTAAGAGACAAAATTAAAACATAAAAACTGTACATTAGTGTATACATAATATGTAAACATTCAAAAATTAGACCTCTTTAATCTCTGACTCTAGTTGAAATTGAAAATGATACAGGATGATCTTTTTACTCTTCCTCAATTTTTTTAAATTTTTTTTTATTTCTAAGACGTTATTTCCACTAAGGCTACTCTTTTCAGTTTCTAAACATTATAAAAACACCATCCGGAACAGCAACAAACTAATAGTCTGGCCCCTGAAATTTTCTTTTCAAATTACAAACAGCACTGCGATTTGGGGGCTTTGGTTATATTGCTCACATCTCTGAGGACCTGGCCTCTCTACATCTCAGTCTCCTCATCTCAAAACACCTCAAGCACAATCACACACTTACCTCCTAGGCTGTTACAAAGATTGAAGCACTTATGTGTGATGATACCTAAGCTGGCCTTGAACTCCTGGGTACACGTGATCTCTGCCTCAGCCTCCCAATCTGCATGTTAAGTACTGTTTATTAAGTAAGTCAAAATCTTGCTTTAAAATTTGTTTTCTTTTGATATTGTATTTTTTCTCAAACAAAAAAGTTAAGGGTAAAATTTCATTTTGTATGTTATGAAATCAGAAAGGGTTAAATTATCTGTCACTGATTATCTTAGACAAGAACCCAAAACGGAATGTGTGCCTGGTATATTAAGAGGACATTTTTTATAAAATGGAGGAATAATCCATTGTTTTCACTAACTAAAGATAACTGTAATCATGAGAAGAAAGACAATATGGTATTTAAACTCTACAGCAAGTGTCAAGACAGACAGAAAAAAATTATCAGAACGAAAGGCAGAGCTACTGACAGAGTAAGACACGGGAACCTTATCAGGTGCTGTGCTGCACACTTGTGTGTCACTTGTCACACGCTAGAGTTATCTAAAAGGAAGGTACAACAGCTGAGAAAATGTTTCCATGTACTAGTGTGGTGCCTACGGGTCATACCAGCCCCTGAAAGATAAGGCAGGAGGGTTGTGAGTTCAAGGCAGGAGGAATCTGAGTCACAAAGCAAATGAGAGAGGGACCATGAAGAAGAGGAAGCAGGGGCGAGGAAGAAGGGGAAGAGAAGAGGAAGGAAGGAAACATAATTTGTAACATTCATTTATATAGAATCATAAAGTTCTTAATTGTCTCCATCTCCAAACTGGCAAAGGCAAAGCGAATCAGTGCTGGCAGAATGTTAAGAATCAAGATCCTGGGCAAACAAGACTAGCACGTAAGGCATGCTACACAAGCCTGTCAACCTGAACTTGATCTGTGAAATTCATCCAAAGATGAAAGGCATCAAAGTCGTTCTTTGATTCTACACATCCACTGCCATAAAGGTACTAATCCCTTCCCCACTTAAATTATTTCTTAATTAAAAAAGAAAGAAAGAGAGGACATACCTGGCAATAAAGGAACAAATTTATAAAAGAGTTCTATGGACTTGTGTCGACATTCTGTCTGGGGCCTTCCACAGTGAGCGAAAAGCCACTTGACCAGATCCAATAAACATAATGATGTCAAAGATGGAAATCCCCTACACAAGAGAACATGCTGTCGTCACCATACTACCCAACATTCAACACCTACACAGCCAAGAGTGTAACCCTGAAACTCAGTTCTACCAAACTGACATATGTAAAAGGCACAATCATTTTTAATGTGTTAGTATTTGGATGTAATCACGGTATCACAGGTTAACTCATAAGAGATCTGCCTGCCTCTGCTTCTCTGGTGCTGGGATTATAGGTGTTTGCCACCATGCCCAGCTTCAATATAGTTCTAACATTATATGTATATGTATATATATACATACACACACATATATATGTATGTATATATGTGTATGTATGTATATGTATATATGTATGTGTATATATACATATATGTGCACACACACACACATATATATGTATATGTGTGTGTGTGTGTGTGTGTGTATATATATATATATATATATATGCGCATGCACTGCTAGGGAAAGAACTCAGGATCTTGTACTGCTAGGCAAATGCTTAAGCCCTATTTTCTTTCTTCCTTCCTTCCTTCCTTCCTTCCTTCCTTCCTTCCTTCCTTCCTTCCTTCCTTCCTTCCTTCCTTCCTTCCTTCCTTCCTAACTTTTATTGGCTCTCTGTGAATTTCACATCAGGCAGCCCAATCCCATTCATCTCCCTCTATCTGCCCCAACAGAGATTTAAAAAAAAAATCTTGTGGTGGAAACTGTAGTGCATCACACAGTCTTATCTTTTTCTCCCCACTTCTTTGCTTGCAAATGTTCATTGCCACAACTTATTGGTTTGACACGAGGCCTCTGGCTTCTGTTACTCTACCAATATTGGGCCTCCCTCTGATGTCCTGTTGTAGCCTGTGTCATGGAGATGCTGTAGTTTTGGATCTGTAGGACTGGCCTCTCCATGCACTCCAGCATCACTGATGGGGTACATGTTGAGGAGGGCCAAGTCAAAGCCTGTGCCCGAGAGGTATATGAGCTGGTCAGCCTGCTGGCTCTCCTGCTCTCATGCCCTTGGGGTCGGCTCACCAGGAAACCCCACAACCAGGGCCAGCTCTACCCTGTTTCCCAGGTAAAGGTACAGGGCCTTCTCTCCAGAGTGTTGCAGCAGGTGAGCAACAGCCTAAGTTCTGCCACTCTGATACCCCTGGGCCAACTCTCTCATCTGCCATAGATGATGCAGGAGGAGAGGAGGGCATCTCCCTTGTACTCGCCACTGCACAGCAGACAAGAAGCAGGGCTGGCTTTCCTGTTCTCATCACCCCAGAGGCCCTAGTTCCTTTTAATATGGGAAAAAATTTTAAATATGCTTAACAGAATAATGTATTTCCATTTATCCATTGCAATGTATCCTTTAAACAACAAAGAAAAACCCAGTTACAGTATGTGAAACAGTGCTCCTTAAAAGCTCACCGTTGTGAGATATAAATCTATGTTCTCTGATCCTACCCCAGCCGAGACTCAGATATCTTATAGATGAAGCCTGTACAACAACTGGTATTTTAACTAGACTTCCAATTAATTTTAATAAATGCTATCAAAAGCCAACTTTGTAAAGGGATGTTAGAAATTAGATTCAATTGTTTAGTTTGCTTTTGTTGTTTCTTGACAGTCTCATTTAGCTGAGGCTGGGCATAAACTCTTGATCCTCTTACCTCTACCTCTCAAGTGCTGGATTTATAGACACAAGCAGGCAATGGTGGCACAGGCCTTTAATCCCAGCACTCAGGAGGCAGAGCAGGTAGATCTTTCTAAGTTTGAGGCCAGCCTGGTCTACAGAGCAAATTCCAGGCCAGTCAGTGCTACACAGAAAAACCCTGTCTCTAAGAACCAAAAAGGAAACAAACAAACAATAATAACGAACAAACAAATTAATATCTATTCAGCATCACTCAACTCCTGAGCTACCTAAGGTCCTAAGTCATAGTGAACAGAATGTACTTTGAAGTCAGACAGACTGAGTTCACCTCTGCATTTCCCTTAGACACATGCATGAGCTTGAACAAGGTGCTCAATCTTCAAAGTACATCTTAAATCATCTTAAATCTAAATATGCATTTTATCCTTCAGGTGACTATATCTTATTGAATATAACATTCCCTAAAGACTTCCTGGAAATGCTGATAACAAGCTCTCAATGGTCAGGTTGTTTAAATAGTAACTAAATAGCTCTCTAGCCTAAGTAGGACTTGTTAAGTTGAATTCCTGACTAGAAAGCTCTGCACGAACACTGCACAGTGTTTTACAATCTTTGATTGAATGTGGCACTCAGTTCTTATACTTCAATATTTATTGTGTAACAGTTCATAAATATTTTAGCTAAATAATCACTTACCAAGCTTGTAACAGGTAAAATACAATGTCTAAAACTTATTGTCAATATGGACACCTATCCAAACTGTACTAAAATATCATCATCCTGAAACTATGTATTTTCAAACTTAAAAGTTTTAAACTCTGTTAGAAAACTGACTGTTCATACCACACTTCTACACATTTCTTCTTTACAAAGATGATTCTTTATATTCTACATATTCATCAGATGGAAATTAGCTTTGTGCTGGGTTAAAGAAAGGAATAGAAACAGTATCACCTACTGTGGCAAACGTCGTTTTTTTGCTTTGTTTAAAGAAACGTGCTTCTTTTCAATGATGCGTCTTAGGTGACCAATGGCATCACAGCACTGCTGAATTGTACCTGTATTTATATCCAGTACAAAAAATTTCATAGAAAATATATATCAGATTATCATTAACACAGTAAGATTATAAATCTGTTCACCTAATTTTGTGATTACCAAAGTAATTTTACTATAGATTTAATATTTCTTCATCTTAGAATATGAAATTAAAATAAATGACTTACATTTCACATCATAAAATAAAACCCAAACTCATGACTGGAAGAAGGCATGACAACATGCATGTATGTTGTGGATTTGGTCTAACGCTTGTATGATGTTAATTGGGTTCCCAAAATTGCTCAAGAGTCCGAATGTGAGATGCTGAGGGTTCCTGCCCCAAGTTGGTTCTGTATGGTCAATAAAGTTGCTGGCAGCCAATGGCTGGGCAGGGAGACAGGGGTGGGACTTTAAGATTCGTGGGCAAGGGAACCAATAGAGGAAGCATGTTTTAGAACCACCATGCTGGGAAAGCAGTAAGTAAGGTCCAGACCTCAGAGGTGCAGAAGAGAGCATACCCATCATGAGCTGGAGAAAAGCGGCCCCAGGGACTCCCACCCACAGCCCTATCGGGTCTAGGGCAACAAAGATGGAATACAGATGTTAGTAAGTAATAACTCAGGAGTATCGGAGGGGAGGTGTTAGCCACGTGGAAGTTTGAGAGTGGCCCAGCCATTGAGCTGATTAAGGCATATTAAATACAGGGCTGTGTGTGTGTGTGTGTGTGTGTGTGTGTGTGTGTGTGTGTGTGTGTGTGTGTGTGTGTATGTCTCTTTCATTCAGGAAATCTAGAACACTGAGGTGGGTAGTGAGGAACTCTCTCACTGCCTCACCAGGGCGGTCTGAGTAGAGGTTAATCTCCTACTGCAACACATGTATATCATATACATACACCCAAAAGGAGTATCACAATCAAATAGAAACTACATGACCAACAGCCTCACACAACACACTAGGTGAGACGAGACCTCCAGGGTAGCATGACCCAATACAGGCCAGAGCTACTGTACAGCAACTCAAAGCCATTCCTTATGGGTTGTAAATTCCTTGGCTTGTCTCTTTCCCTTGAAGGATAAACTATATTATAGTTTAATATCTAGCCACTACAGAAAAGGGTAGAACTGAGGGTGCAATCACCCAGGATTCACCAACCAGGACTCAAGCTTCATGGCTACTGAGTACATAGGCATGTTCTTGGAGGAAGAAGACAAAGAAAACTTTTTAACAAACTGGATTTGAGACATTGTGTGTGAGAAAACGATGTACTGTCCCTTCATATTTATCAGATCTGCGAAGAGGATGTGAAAAAAGAAAAATACCATCTCATGAAAAGGATCGTGTGAGCGCTGGATGCTGAGTGGGAAGAGTCCGAGGCAAACGGTTTCAGTATGTAGACAGAACACTAGAAAGACACCTACCTAAGGACTTCTCATCTGCATGTGCCAAGGCCAGACTTTCCATATATGTCACTAAGGCTTCAAACACAAACTGTTCTACCAGGGGTCCCTCTTCCCTGCAAAAGAAAACCTCATCTAAGAAAACAATACATAGAAAAAGACAGAGAACAATAATAAGAAATGCAAACAATGGTTTTTTTGTTTTTGTTTTTGTTTTTGTTTTTGTTTTTGTTTTTGAGCCAGAGTCTCACTCCATAAGTCAGGGAGAGCTGGAACTCAATACCTACATACATAGGCATTAACTAAAGAAAGAGTCATCCACCTGTTGAAAAATCCATTTTCTTGAAAATTAAGAATAACAAATCAGGGCTGGAGAGATGGCTCAGCAGATAAGAGCACTGACTGCTCTTCCAGAGGTCCTGAGTTCAATTCCCAGCAACCACATGATGGCTCACAACCATCTGTTATGGGATCCGATGCCCTCTTCTGGTGTGTTTTAAATCTTTATAAAAAAAGTCAAATGTAAGGTAATATAAGGATATGATGAATTGTAAATATTTTTGTCCACAGTAAACTCTCAATATAAAGGATAACAGTTTAGCCTGTCTTTCTATGAAAAAAACAAAAATCAAGATCTGAATAAACAAACTATAGTATCAGACCATGAATCTTAAATTACTATATATAGGATCAAATATATGTTAATCAAAATATAAACCATTACAAATAGCATATTGTTTATTCCTATAATCACAAAAATGCATGCTTCAGGAGTCAATAAACTCTTGAAAATATTGTATGTATACTGATTGTGGAAGCATTTTCTTTGCAAAAGTTATTAAGATGCTTGAAGTGCTAGTCAGTTGGTGAGACACGCAGTAGATGTACTGGGCAAGGCAGAATGTTGTAACTTAACTGCTCAACTTTAGAGATTATGGCCATAGGATGTGCAGCAGGGTACTGTGGAGAACTGGGCTCTTTACGCTGATTAGTGCCAGCGGTGGGTCTTGCAGATTTCAATGCATCTTATCAATTTGCTAAACACACTTACGAGATAAAATACTTTTGTTAGGACGCAGAAAGCTATAGTGCAGCAGTTCCCAACCTGTGAGTTGCAACCCTTTGGGGGTCAAATCTCAGATATCCTGCATCTCAGATGTTTACACTGTGATTCATAACAGTAGTAAAATTACAGTTATGAAATAGCAACAAAATAATTTTGTAGTTGGGCATCTGTACTAAACATGAGGAACTGTATTAAAGAGCCACAGCATTAGGAAGGTTGAGAACCACTGCTGTAGAGGATCAAGCTGGCACCGAACTACTCAACCAGGACCATAACCTGCGTAGGTGGTAGCTTGGCACTGGGAGCCATCTGGTGTTTCACACTGAGGGCGTGACCATCAATGGATGCTGCACATAATCCACTTTCTCTGTGGGTCACAGTCCAAGTTCATTGTCATACAGAACAAGAGGGGATAACATTTTCTTCTCTTTTTAATTCCAGTCAGCTCAAGAGTCTTTATCAAACTGCTTCAATGCCAAATGGCTACTGAATGAGCCATGCTGAGTTCTTTGGCAGCTTCTCCTGCACTGAGCTGTAAGAGGCTCAGCTTCAGTCACTGTTCTCACTTGGTGACTGTGATCTTCCGAAGGCCAGGCCACTATCCTGCTTCTCTATAAGGTGCCCCTTTTGGAAAACATTTGAACCACCACTGCACTGCACACTCATTACCAGGTCCTGAGCCTGTGCTGTGTGTGCCACAAGTTGTCTTTCTGCTTTACAACCCACTTTTACCTCAAATAAGAATTGCTTACATTTGCTTTCTGTGCAACAGCATTTCTAGTATAAAATAAATGTGAAATAAAAAACAAGAATAAACCATTAGCCAAATAACAAGGTGAGAAATGCATATCACAATGATGTAAACCAAATACCAGAAAGGTGCTCGGCAAGAAAAGGTGCTGGCTTGTTGCCAAACCTGATGATCTAAGTTTAAGCTCAGGAACTCATAAGGTGGAAGGAAGAATCAGTTTCTCTGATTGTCATCTGACTTCCACACATGTGCTATGACCTAAA
>CM052713.1:3211663-3250098 GCA_028551405.1 Uromys caudimaculatus
GGTCTTTTCGTGAGTTCTTGGGGGGTCGCGCCATCCCGAGACTTGAGCGAGGGTCTCCCCAGCTCGGGGGTCTTTCACTCTGGACTGAATGACCTGTTTCTCAACTTGGAGAATGGGTGCATGGCAATTTGGTTTACTATCATTCTATAAACATTATAGATTTTATACATTCTTTTGTATATACAGTCTCATTAAAAATCTACATGATTAAGAAACTGCTTCATGCTCTAGTTAACTCTCATATAAATGTACATGTGGATTCCCATCTATTCCTCCATCTTCCTTTTATAGATCTCCTGTTTCCCAGCTGCCATTTTCTAGAATAAGCTTTTCTGACTAAAGTCACTGGAAGATGACTAAGTAATCTATTCTTCACAATCACTACTTAAGAGGGTTAGTTAAAGGCATAAAGCTTTCTATCTCTCTCTCCTAGTATTTTTCTCAAGTGTAGCACTTCTGAAGAGCTATGTTGTATCTGCAACACTTGGCACAGTGCCTGTCGTATAATACCCTTTCTTCCCAAGCCGCCTGCCGACAAGAGGTGCGCGCGAGTCACACATTCATGAGTGATGCTGGATGAAGGGGTGAACTAATGAATGTATGCACACCACTTGCTACACTCAATGTCTTTCTTGGAGTTTTGGAATAACAGCCAAAGTTTGACTTCACTTTACACTCCCATAATTCCAGAAACTCACTAGAGGTGCTCTCCATCCCTTTACCATAGCAGACACACTGGCTCACCTCCCCATTACCCTGAACACAGACTAAGAGTACCAAAGTCCTTCACCACCTCCTATGGCAAGCTTATGAGGGTGGAGGGTCTTGCTACTCTTCTGAGCCAAAAGAATTTGGCTGATTCTTATCTATCCTTTATGGTCCAGCTCTCAGAAGTGTTCACTAACTTACTATATACATTCTCTATGCTTCAAAAGATCTTGCACACGTGTCTTTGGTTATATTCTAAAATACATATTTGCAAGTATTTCTCCACAGTTTCTAAGATTTTTAAATGTACCCCATCTATCACATATTTATATAATAAATGCTTGACATAAAAATTTATGTACTTAACTATCAGGGTACTTTTCAAAGTTACATTAAAGGTTTCAAGAGATGTCTCACACATCTTTCCTTGACACACAAAGCTTACATACCTGAATTCCTTGTAGATGTGATTAAAAGCAAGTGCTGCACCTAGCCTCTTGAAAGCATTAGGATGAAGTGCAAGGCTGAAGAGCCGCTTGAAAAGTGACTTGCTGTTTACTGGACTCTTCTCTTGCTGCTGAGGTGTTGTTTGCTTAATGGACCATTTGAGGAATTCTTGAACACACCGTCCACAAAAATCTCTTAAAGTACTGTCAACAGGGTCCACAATACCATCCTTAATCAAGACAAGGACAGATTCATTGTGGTTATTGTTATACCCATAGAATGATTAATGATTTTGTGTGAATATATATCAACATTTAGGAGGCTAAGGCAAGAATACTGTGAATTTGGAGTTAACCTGGGATACATAGTAAGTTCCAGCCTAGTATGGGCTACAGCCTAAGCTATAAACCTTAACTTAAAAAAAAAAAGAAAAAGAAAAATCATCCAGTGACTCTTCACTTCCCAAAACAAGGTATATGATCTGGTGAGGGCCTGAGTGCACTAAACAAACAGGGCTGTGTGATTGTACTATGTGTTTTACACAACAAAATGGTCAAACAGGGTCCTCATAAGTATACCACATTTCTTCTTCCTTAATGTTTGTGTCAACTTACATGTTTTTGCTAGCTCCAACTTAACAGACAATGTCACACAGATGCATCATGGGATCAGTTTCCAAGGACAAAGAATTAAAGGATGTTTGGACAAGTTCGTTAGATATTTCACTTGAAATTTCCCTATTTTTATTTATTTATCATTTTATTTACTATTTATTATCTTATTTTTTTCAGTTTTTTAAAAGCAGGATCCTGTATAGCCTAAGCTTGTATAGAATTACTACGTCACTGAGTGGTTTTAAACTCAAATCCTCCGGTCTCTGCCTTGTAAGTGTTACAATTACAGATATGTGCGAGGTGATTTCTAATGTGAACATGTAAGTCTGTCTCTCCAAACATGGGTGAAATAACTGGAAAACCCACATAAAATAAATTTAAAGGAATCAAAGTTATTCCTACAAGCTCAAAATTAAAATAAATATGCACCAAAGATCACTACAGCCTTAGCTTACTGAACCAGTGACCAAACCCTAATTACTACCTGTATTACCTCAGGAAAAGTATGATATAAAAGGTAAACTGTGGACTCATAACCCCTTAGTTGATGAATCTGAATGCAAGAAAAAATTACATAGATTAAAAATTCCCTTTATTCTTGAATTAAATACTATATCATGGATTTAAAAAACAAACTACTGTTATTGATGAAGAATATTTATACTTCTTACACAAAACACATTCTTTCTCTTATACCATGTATATAGATCTGCCTGCCTCTGCCTCCTAAGTGCTGGGATTAAAGGCATGTACTACCACCACCCAGCATTCATGCATATTTTTTTTTAACTTAAAGCCATTTAAAAAGCAGAATAAAAGTACATGTTGACTAAAACTTATAAATATTAAGAATATCACTTATCAAAATAAATATGGTACTGTGTCCAAAACCAAAAATAACAGTCTCTATAGCAAAAGGCTATATTTTGGTATGTTAACCAGGAACTTTTCCTAGAGATTTAAAGGTACACTAAACTTCTGCAGTCAGTTGGAATGAAAGTACAGAATTCCAAATACTACTCACCAGGATGGCTTCTAATAAGGCAACGGTATCCTGACTTTCAAATTTCTTGTTGTTGGTGAACCAGTGGATCAGCTGCATAACGAGCGGTTCATAGAGCCGCCTTGTCACCTGGGGAACAAGCTGATGCACTTTACAGCCTTCACAGGAAAGCCGGTGAGAGCTACATTTAGATGGCTTCCAACAAAGCCACCATTATCATTACTTTCTTTTTATTTCAGTTCCATGATGAACACAGCCTTAAGAGTCCAGGAAAGGAATATATATATATACACTAACTATGATCTAATTATGAGATCAATTTAAGATCCTGTTAGTATAATTGTGTCAGGGCCTACCTGGGCATGTCTACATGACTCTCCCATCTATGCATCCTCTTTAAAGCCTAAGATCTATCTTAGGACCATGGCCAGTCCCCTGACTTAGACCAAACAGCCCGGACCGTGCCATTTGTAACCACAGACTCTTCACACACCATATGCTGTCTCTACCCAGCCAGGTCCGGCACCATGGTCCCCTGACTTGGACCAAACAGCCCGGACCGTGCCATCTATAACCGACAGAGTCTTCACACACCATATGCAGTCTCTGTCCAGCCAGGTCCGGCACCTCTTGGACCCGTCCACACACCTTCTCCATCTCCCGATCGATCCCCGATGCCGGGCCTACTTTGGATACTCCTGCTTCCCTACCCACAATCGCCAGGTTCTTTCCTACGCTGCCAACCAACGATATCACATCCACACCAGCCAGATCCTACACATCTTAGCAGGTGAGTCTTCCTGGCTCGCCTTTTTCCTTCCCTCGGCAGCACCACAGGTCTAGTAGCCCACTACCCACATCTAGTACCTCTAGTTGAGCCTGGATAGCACTGCTTGAGTCACCAACAACTGATAGGCCCCTTGCACAGTACCTCCACCCTGACCCCCAAATCCACCAGTCCTACAGAAATGATCTCCAATAACAATTGCCTATACGCACTCCAGGACATCAAATTTAAATGAACAATCATAAATGTCAAAAACAGGAATCAAGGAGATTAAAGACAAAACCAAGAGCTCAAAAAAAATCAAAATCAAAACAACAACAAAAACGACAAAAAACAAACAAACAAAAACAACAACAGCAAAAAACATCACAAACATTAAGGCTGATTGAAGACAAAGAAATAATCCAAGGTTTAATAACTGAATTCAACCAGGACACAGGACAAGTTGAAATGAAGGTGGAAAAACTAGAAAACCCAAGAAAAAGCCCTATAAGTACAATGAATCAACCAGAAGATAGAATATCAGGTCTCTAAGAGAAAGCAGAAAAACTAGACCTTAACAAGCAAAACTGAATAAAAAAACTCCAAACAAACAAACAAACAAAAAGAATAGAAAAAGACAGACACAGGAAATGAGAGACACCATGAAGAGACCAAAATTTTTGAATTATAAGAATAGATGATGAAGAATCCTAGGTCAACAGTACAAACGAGATCTTCAATAAGATAGCAAAAGAAAACTTCCCCAAACTAAAGAATGATACACCCATAAAGACACAAGCACAGAAGTCACCAAATAGACACAGAGGAATAGCACACAGAGTACCAAACAGACAAGACCACAGAAGAAACTCCTCATGACATATAATAGTTAAAACATTAAGTATTCAGACCAAAGAACATATTGAAAGATGCAAGAGGGAAAAAAAAATGAGAACAACAACTGATTTCTCAGTGGAAAGAATGAAAGTCAGAAGAGTCTGGAGAAAGGCACTCCAAGTTATAAATGACCATGACTGCCAACCTAGACTAAGGTATCCAGAAAAACTATCTGCCTTGAATGAAAGGAAAGAAAAAAAAGAAATAGTTTAATGACACAGTCCTTAAAATTTAATATCTAGGAGACTGTACTGGCTAGTTTTGTGTGTCAACTTGACACAAGCTGGAGTTATCACAGAAAAACGTTTCAGGTGAGGAATTGCCTCCATGGATCCAACTGTAAGGCATTTTCTCAATTAGTGATCAAGGGTTCCGGGCCCCTTGTGAGTGGTACCATCTGTGGGCTGGTAGTCTTGGGCTCTATAAGAGAGCAGGCTGAGCAAGCCAGGGGAAGCAAGCAAGCCAGTAAGCAGCATTCCTCCATGTCCTCTGCATCAGCTCCTGCTCCTTGACCTGCTTGAGTTCCAGTCCTGACTTCCTTTCGTGATGAACAGCAGTGTGGAAGTGTAAGCTCAATAAACCCTTTCCTCTCCAACTTGCCTCTTGGTCATGATGTTTGTGCAGGAACAGAAACCCTGACTAAGACAGAGACCAAGCCAAAGCAAAATACAGGAAGCAATATTGAACAGAGGAATAAGAACAGTTAAGAGGGGATGGAGGGATGGCTCAGCGGTTAAGAGCACCGGCTGCTCTTCCAGAGGTCCTGAGTTCAATTCCCAGCAACCACAGGGTGGCTCACAACCATCTGTAATAGGATCTGACGCCCTCTTCTGGTGTGTCTAAACACAGCGATGTACTCACATAAATGAATAAATAAATCTTAAAAACAACAACAAAAAAAAAACAGTTAAGAGCTTGTAGAAAGGAAAGAAACAAGCTTGTAATGACTAAAGACAAACACCAAGAATATAATCAACAACAAAAATACAATACAATGACTGCAATCCACACACACCTTCCAATAATAACTTTAAATATCAATGTCCTCAATTCTCCAATCAAAAGGCACAGGCAGAATGGATCAAGAAACACAGTCCACACTCTGAGCAGGGAAGCAGGCAGGTTAACTGCAGATGTTCACTTCTCCTTCTGCTCCTTTCGACGCAGTCCACACTCTCATCCCCAGCTCCGCAGCAGAGTATGTACTGCGGCCTTCTTCCCTACCTCCTGCCCCCTGCCTCCTATCCACTGGACCCCACAGATCTTCCCTCCCTTTCTCATTGCTGTCCCTGCCCAGGGCAACAGGCACTCCCAGAAACCTGCTGGCACTCTAGCCTGGAGAGCAGGTAGGCTAAGTGCAGGTCTTCACGTCCCCCTCCATTCCTCCAAAGTCAGTGCACAGGCCTCATCCCCGTCTCTGGAGCAGACCGTCTGCTTTTGTATCCTCCCTTCACTCTCTGCTCCCATTCCCACGGGACTAAACAGATCAGGGTGGAACACCCTGTCTTCTTCCCTCCTGTGGATCCCTCAGGACTCCCCCACAAAGCCCATCTCCATTCCTAAGTATCAACTCCCAATCTCCAGAAGCCACACCTACTAGAAACACAGAAGAGTTTGTCCCAGGCAAAACACAGCCACCACTCTCCTAAGACACAGGGGGGGGGGGGGGGGGAGGACACACACACAAAAAAAAAACCCAAAAAACAAAAACACCCACCCAACAAAGACAAGAAAAGATTTCAGCATATAGAATTATAATCTTCCCAATCCCAGATGCCTAGATGCCAGCATAAAACACAATGAATAGCAGTCAGGACATCATGTCTCCACCTGAGCCCAGCAAACCTATTATAGCAGGCCTGGAATATTGAACATAGCTGAAAATCAAGAAAAAGATCTTTATGAAAAAAAGAAATGAACAGCCTTTATAAATAAATTTACTCCTTAAAGAGGAAATAAACCCATTTTTTAAAAAAATCTATGAAAAAACTGATAATGGAAGGAAATGAATAAAACCACTCAAAATCTGACAGTCAAAATAAAATCAGTAAAGGAAATCCAAACTGAGGAAAATCTGGAAAATTAAAAACTCAAACAGAAACCACAGAGGCAAGCTTCACCAATAGAATACAGAAGATGGAAGAATCTCAGCACTGAAGACACAATAGAAGAAATGGATACAATGTTCAAAAAAAAAATGTAAAATCAAAAAGTATCCTGGCACAAAACATCAAGGAAATCTGGAACACTATGAAAAGACCAAACCTAACAACAATAGGAATACAGGAAGAAGATCCCCAGGTCAAAAGTATAAAAAATATTTTTGACAAAATCATAGAGGAAAAATTTCCTAACCTAAAAGAGGAAATGCCTTTCAAGGTACAAGAAGCAAACAGAACACCAAATAGACTAGAACAGAAAGGAAAATATCCCTGGCACATAATAATTAGAACACTAAACATATAGATCAAAGAAAAAATATTAAAATCTGCAAGAAAAAAAGATCAAGTAACATATAAAGGCAGACCTATCAGGATTACACCTGACTTCTCAATGGAAACTCTAAAAGTCAGAAGGGTTTGGACGGATGTCCTGCTAACTTTAAGAGACCACAGAAGCCAGTCCAGACAATTATACCCAGCAAAATTTTCAATCACCATAGATAGAAAACCAAGACACTCTATGATAAAACCAAATTTGAGAAATATCTACAAATCCAGCCCTACAGAAGTGCTAGAAAGAAAACTCCAATCGAAAGAAGTTAACTACATACAAAAAATTGCAGGGAGTAAATAATCCCATATAGGTAAAATCAACAGGGAAATCAGTTACATGCATACCACCACCACCACCACCACCACCACCACCACCACCAACAACAACAACAACAACAAAACAAAAAAAAGGAAGCAACCATCTCTCAATATCAATGGCCGTGATTCTCAAAAAAAAAAAAAAAAGACAAAACACAAACAACCCCCCTTCCCCCTCCCCACAAACTAAGAAGATGAATAAGAAAATAGGACCCACTCTTCCGCTGTATCCAAGAATCACACTTTCGCATCAAGGATTGACATTATCGCAGAGTAAAAAGATAGAAATAAAATATTGTAAGCAAATGGACCTAAAAAGCAAGCTGATGTAGATATTTTTAGTAACTGATAAAATATATTTCAAATTAAAATTAATCATAAAAGATAGGGAAGGACATTACATACAAAAAAGAAAACTCCAAGAGGACACTGAAATTCTTAACATCTATGGACCAAACTCAAGTTCATAAAAGAAACACATCTACAACTTAAACCACATATTGACTCTTACACAGTGATAGTGGCAGACTTTCAATAACCCATTCTCACCAAATGTCATCCAGGCAAAAATTAAACTAGGAAATGCTGAGCCAACTGACTTTATAAATTAAGTGAATGTAACAGGTATTTACAGAACATTTTACTCAAACACAAAAGAATATATCTTCTCAGCACCTCACAGAACATTCTCCAAAATTGACTACATACTCAGACACTAAGCAAGCAGGAACAGGTACAAGAAAATTGAAATATCCCCCTTCATCCTATCTGATCACCACAGATTAAATCTGGATACTAACAACAGAAACAACAGAAAGCTTTCAAATTCAAGGAGACTGAATAACTCTCTACTGAATAAAAAATAGGTCAAAACAGAAATTATTAAAGAAACCAAAGACTTTCTAGAACAGAACAAAAATAATATACGACACACCCAAACTTATTGGTCACAATGAAGGCTCACTGGACTGAAGGCCCTATCTTTACTCAATGAGCATGAGAATCAAACCCAGTGTCTAGTCAGCCTCCAGTCCCTAGACCCAAGGGAGAGTTAACCGCTAGGGAGGAGAGAACAAGTCCTAGGAAGCAAGTTCATAGCACTAAGTGGTTATATAAAGAAACTAGAGGAGATGGAGAGATGGCTCAGCAGTTGAGAGAACTGACTGCCCTTTCAGAGATCCTGAGTTCAATTCCCAGCAACCACATGGTGGCTCACAACCATCTGTAATGAGATCTGATCCCCTGTTCTGCTGTGTCAGTGTACTGATATACATTAAATAAATAAATAATTCTTTTAAAAAAGTTCTCCAAAAAGAAAAATAAAAAGAAAGAAACTAGAGAGATCTCATACTAAGCACTTATCAGCACACTTGAAATTTTTAGAACAAAAAGAAAAAAAAACAAAAAACTGTGGGAGAGTGGGGAGGAGGAAGTATGGGATGTGGAACGGTCAGAGGGTGGACCAGGAGGGGATAAAATCTGGAGTGTAAAAAAATAAAATGATTAAATAAAATTTAAAAAAAGAAAAAAAAGAAAGAAAATGAAAAAAAACAACAACAACTCACTAGGAGTAGACAGCAGAAAATCAAATTCAGGGCTGAAATCAATAAAATAGAAACAAACAAAAATACAAAGAATCAATGAAACAAAAGAGTTGTTTCTTTGAGAAAACAATTAAGAAGGACAAACACTTATCCAAATTAATTAAAGGGCAGAGACAGACTATCCATATTAACAAAATTAGAGGGCTGGACGGATGGCTCAGCGGTTAAGGGCACTAACTGCTCTTCCAGAGGTCCTGAGTTCAGTTCCCAGCAACCACATGGTGGCTCACAACCATCCTTAATGAGAGCTGATGCCCTCTTCTGGGGTGTCTGAAGACAGCTACAGTGTATTTACATATAATAAATAAAAATAAATCTTAAAAAAAAAAAAATTAGAAAAAAATGACATTGAGGAAATCCAGAGAATCATAAGAACATACTTTTAAAAAGCTGTACTCCAACAAAGTGAAAAATGTAAAAGAAATAAATAATTTTCTTAATACATACCACTTAGCAAAGTTAAATCAAGATCAGAAGAGCAATTTAAACTATTATCTCTAGTGAAATAGAAACTGTAATTAAGTCTCCCATCAAAAAAAAAAAAAAAAAAAAAGCTCAGGGCCAAATGGTTTTAGTACAGGACTCTACCAGCCTTTCAAAGAAGAGTTAATGCCAATACTTCTCAAATTATCCCCATAAAACAGAAACAGAAGAGACATTGCCCAGTTCATTTTAAGAGGCCAGTTACCTGATAACCACATAAAGATCCAACAAAGAAAGAGAATTACAGACCAATTTCCCTTAGACAGATGCAAAAATTCTCAATAAAATACTAGCAAACCAAATCCAAGAACACATGAAAAAGATCATCAACCATAACCAAGTAGCTTTATCCTAGAGATACACAGACGGTTCAACATATGTAAACGGATGAATGCAATTCAACATATAAACAGACTGAAAGACAAAACCTACATGATCATCTCATTGGAAGCCAAAGAGCCCTTTGACAAGATCCAGTATCTCCTCATGATAAAAGCACTGAGAGACTCGGGATGGAAGGGAACCACTCAGCATAATATAGCCAACATCAGCCGAGTTAGAGAGAGACTCACAGCACTCCCACTAAGTCAGGAGAAGACAGTGTCCACTCTTTCCATATCTATTCATACAATGCCTGAAAGTTTAGCCAGAGCAATTAGGGGATCCTTATTGGAAGATGGTATGATTTTATACATTTAAAAACAAAACAAATAAACAAACAAACAACAAAAACACTAAAAACTCCACCAGGAAACTTCTACAGCTGACAAATATTTTTAGCTAAGTCTCAGGATACAAAAATCATTAGCATTCCCATATACAAATGACAAACTGAAAGGAATCAGGGAAATAATATCTTTCACAATAGCATCAAAAAATATAAAATATCTTGAGGGTAACTCTATCTAAGCAAGTGAAAGACGAGTAAAATAAAGCATAGAGACACTGAAGAAAGAAATTTAAGAAGATACAAGAGGACAGACAGGTCTTCTATTCTTATGGATTGGTAGAATTAATTTAATGGCTGTTCTACAGAAAAGCAATCTGAAGATTCAATGCAATCTCCATCAAAGTTACAACATAATTCTTGACAGAAATTGAAAGGACAATTCTCAACTTCATATGGAGACACAAAAAAATCCAGGATAGCTAGAGGTATCACTATCCCCAATCCCAAACTGTACTACAGAGCTACAGTAATGTAAACAGGATGGTATTGGTATCAAAACAGACATGCTGATCAGTAGAATTGAACTAAAAATCCAGATATGGCCACCAGATTTTTTTTATATATATAAGGAATACACAAATACACATTGTAATAAGGACAGCATCCTTAACAGATGGTGCTGGTCAAACTAGATACCTTCATGTAGAAGAATGCAAATAGACTTTGTACAAAACTCAATTCCAAATGGAGCGAAGACCTCAACATAAGGCCAGATACACTGACTCTGACAGAAGAGAAAGTGAGGAAATGTCTTGAACTGAATGGTACAGGAAAAGGCTTAACAGAACACTGATAGCCCAGGCACTAAGAACAACAGTTTATGGGATCTCATGAAACTGAAAAGCTTTTGCATGGCAAAGGAAAGCAGCATTTGGACAAAGTGGCAGCCTACAAAATGAGAAAAGATTTTTACCAACAACACATGTGACAGAGGGCAAACATCTAAAATATTAAAGAACTGAAAAACTACACATCAAGGAAAGAAATAACCCAATGCAAAAATGAGGTACAGATCTAAATACAGTTCTCAAAAGATGAAACACAAGTGGCTAAGAGACACTTAAGGAAATGTTCAACATCTGAGGTCAACAGGGAACTGCAAACCAAAGCTATTTTGAGATTTCATCTTCCACCCATCAGAACGACCGGACAGCTCATGCTGGTGACGGTGAGGCGTAAGAAGAACACTCCTCCACTGATGGTAGAGTGCAAACTTGTACAGCCACTATGGAGATCAGTGGCAGTTCCTCAGGAAGCTGGAAATAGATACATGCCAAGGTTCAGCTGTACTACTCCTGGGTATACATCCAAAGGTCTCTATATCTAACGACAGAAATACTTGCTCAACTCTGTTAACTGCCACTATAGTCTGATAGCTAGACACTAGAGTCAGAAATTAGAAATAACCAACTGACGAATGAATGAAGAAAATTTGGTACAATGCCAGGTAGCGGAGCATGCCTTTAATCCCAGAATTTGGGAAGCAGAGGCTAAGGAATCTCTGAGTTTGAGAACAGCCTGGTCTATAGAGCAAGTCCCAGGATGGCCAAGAGTACAACCGAGTAACATTGTCTGGAACAAAACAAAACAAAACAAACAAGAAAAAAAAAAAAACCAAAAACGAAGGAAAAGAGAGAGAAAATATGGTACATATTTACACAATGGAATATTACTCAGCTGCCCATAAAAGGAAAACAAAAGAAAAGAAATCATGAAATTCCCTAGTGAATGGATGATGTTAGGAAAAAAAAAATCATCCTGAGTGAGGTAACCAAGACTGAAAAGGACAAATACAGTACGTATTCTCTCATACATGGATGTTAGGTATTAAGTCTTCAGTAAGCAAACACAATCCAACCACAGTGTTTAAGTGTAGCATAAGAGACTAGGGAGAAGGGGGAATCTCCATAGGAAGGAAAAAGAGAATCCACAGCTAAGGAGAGGAGGGAATACAGGAAGGGACAGCCAAAACTAAGGGCCACTTGAGGGGTCATATGGAAACCTAATACATGAGAAGTTTCCTAAAATATATACATATATGAAGGCAATTTAAATCAAATTGCCAAATAACAAGGGAGACAGAGCCCCAACTGGACATCTCTCATCACCATGTGAAGCTTCCAGTACTGGGAATGAATTATATCTAACATAGTTGTTGGCCAAGGTGTTAGGTACTGTGGGAACCCCCAAACAATCCAGGCTATTGCCAAGGCTTTCCAGAAACTAATGATAAGTCCCTACTGCTGAAGTCAACACCTACATAACTCTCTGAATATGGAGAAGTCAAACTGGAGTCTAGTTAGAACCTTCACCCCTAGAAACTAGTGTTCATGGTACTAGAAAGTACTCTACACACCACTGGAGAACAGTAAACACCCACCCAACTACAAACCTTCTACAATGGTGATCTGCTCACAAAATACACTGGTACTATAGTTCAAAAGAGATGTAGGTGCAACCAACCACTATCTGATTATATTTAAGGCCCACTCCATGAGATGGAATACATTCATGACACTGCTCAGATAGCTGAGAACTTGAAACTAGAAAGGCCAAGGACCTAGGGAGAAACCAACTACTATACTGCTCTGCTAAAGGAATGTAGCAATAAAATGACTCCTAACGACATTATGCTACATTCATAGATTAGTCTTCCTTATGCATCATCAGAGAAGCTTCCTCCTCCAATAGATGGAAACGAATGCAAGAGACCCACAAACGGACAATGTGTAGAGAGCAAGAGACATTAGAACACTAAGTCTTAAAGAGTATATATCCATCAAATCTCTCCCCTTAGGGCTCAGGGAACTGTGCAAGAGTAGGTGGAAAGAATTCAGGGGCCTGAGGCAACAGAAAACACCAAGGAAATGAGGCCTTCCAGACACAACAGGGCTGACACCTACCTGTACTTGCAGAGACGATGGCGACATATACAGGGCCTGCATGGGTCTAAGTCAAATGAGTTCCCAGTGCTGAGGGGGAAAGCAGACCCAAGCCCCACCCCTAACTCAGTTCTCTCTGATTGACAACTGCTCGGAAAAGAACAATTAGTTTCCTCCAATGAAGTTTCATTGTGCACACAAACCACATTTAAGGGCAGGTCCCATGCCCAGCAAGATGGCCTACACAAAACAAGCTCATATATTTAGCTTTTTAATTTTCTTTTGTAAGATTTGTATGTATGTGTCTTCCCATCTGTGTTACTTGTCCCTTTTCTCTGGCTCCATTTTTTTTTTTTTTCCTGTTTTTTGTTTGTTTGTTTGGTTGGCTGGTTTTGGTTTTGGTTTTGTCCTATTCTGATATATTTGTTTTTATTTTATCTAATTTTATTACTATTTTTTAAAAAGATGCCTGCTTTCTAATGAGATAGAAAGGGTGTAGATTTGGGTGAATGGGGAGGGTCTGGAAGGAATTGGGAGAAGAGAAACTATAATTAGAGTATATAGTCTGAAAAAATCTATTTTCAATAAAAATAAAGTAAATTAAAATAAAATTTAAAGTGTAGCAGGTCATAGTCATTCACGCAGAGGCAGAGGGGCAGAGAAGCAGAGAAGCAGAGGGGCAGAGGGGCAGAGGGGCAGAGGCATCTCTGAGTCTAAGGTGAGCCTGTCTACAAATGAGGTCCAGGACAGCCGTGGCTTCACAGAGAAATCCTGTCTCAAAACCTGCCCCTCCCTAAAATAGTAAAATGTAAAGTAAAAAATGTTCCAATTCCCAGGTCACTAGACCAAGTACCTTAGACGGTACAGGGCAGCCGTAAGGCAGCAGTGACTGCTAATGAAACCATCTCTTGTTCTTTTGGTGTGCTGGCCCACACTCAGTTCAATCCTCTTGTCTCTTCCAAGCACTGGGATTACAGGAGTATACTACTATGTCCCGTTTAAGACCATATTTTTTGGAGTTTTTACAATTGTTTAGATCCTAATCACGTACTTACTTGGTCCACATCACATGCAAGTTGAAGCAGCACAGGAAATGTGTGCTTATAAAGTTGGTACATGGGAGGCAAGCCCTGACCTTCAGGCATCTGCGTGGCTCTTCCCAACATAAACATAACCATGCTGTGTAACAGTTCACAAGCTGCTACCTAAGAGGGACCAAGTTCAACAAAGTTTTGGTTACCACATTTACAAAAGAATATTTTGAAGCTTTTTTCTTTAATTAGCCATTTAAGAGAAAAAACTTATTATGGTAACTACTATGTATTGGAAATAGTAGGTTTTATATATAATTGCTACTTGTGTTTACTTTAATCTTTATCCAAGAGTTAAGAATTGAAATTTAAAAACTTCAGACTCTGAAGGTAATACATTCATATGAAATACATTTCACACAGTTTAGAATTACATGTCCTGGCTTCATTTGTAAATATCACTTTAGTAAGTACATTTTGGAAGCACATTAAAAATTTACAAATTAGTTTACTTTTGAGATTGTATGTCTCAGGATTTTCCCTGTCCAATTACATTAGGGCAGTGGGAGGCCTGTGATTGGACAGGGAAAATCCTACGACAATTATATGTTCCCAATCTCTAAAGTTAAGGTAATAATCAAACTCTTGCCAAGTATTATTTTTAAACATGCTTTGCATTGCATTTCCTGTTACAGGGTATTATTTATTACAAGGACTTATACTTAATTTTCATTTATCAATGACACCTACTTCTGAAAACATTTTAAAGTAATGATATTAGAAGAGCTAATATATAGTGTGTTTCTTAACCAACATGCAAATGTTTTTAAAGCAATACACTATAAACAATGAATTAAATGAAATAGAAAATACTTTAGTTTGTCGGTCACTAGCAGAAAGAGCCAATTCAGCGACCCGAGGCAGAAAGACATCCAGATAGATGACAGGCTTCATCTCTCTGAAGGGTACTGCAAAGCCGAGTCTTTTTTCCCTGTCCCACGCCACATACTTCTTCATCCTTTCTCCTGATGTAGCTGATGGAAAAGTGTTGGAAGAGTGCTTTTAATTCAAGATCTTTCCCCTTACAGCTCATTAGCTAAATTAGGGTACTTTTAAAGCATTTTGTCTTTTCTTTTTTCTGTTTTAGTTATGTAAGAATATGAAAACCCCTGAAGCTCTTATTTCTAAATTTAAGTTTAACTAAAACCATTATTCAATAGGAACATGCAAATTCAGTGACAGCTACTTAAAACAGGATAGAAAATAATAAGTATATTTGAAAAAAAATCTCCTTTTTGCCAGCTGTGGTGACACATGCCTTTAATTCTAGCACTTGGGAAGCAGAAGCAGGGACATCCTTGTATAAGTTCCAGACCAGCCAAGATTACTGATGACCTTTTCTCAACAAAAACAAAAAACAAATCGCCTCTTTTAAAGGGACTAGGGAGGCAGCTCAGTGGATAAAGTGTTTTCCATACATCCATTAGAGTCAGAGCTCAGACTGCAAGCCAACAAGTAAATACTAGGTGAACACAGCAGCCTAGATATACAGGCAGGCCCTTAGTTCGACGGAGAGATCTTGCCTCAAAGAGTAAGATGGAGAGTGATCAAGCAAGACTCCTGATGTCAGCCTCAGACTTCCATATGCACAGGTACCTGTGCATGCACACACACAAGCAAACACCACCAAAATTTTCTTTTGAAAGTACTTTCCAAGTATAGGTTCTAATTTCTTAAATAGCTAAAAGTCTTCAGTTAACACCAAACTTCAAAAGTAAAGACAGCTGAGATTTTCTAATATAAAAACACTATAAAAATATCCACACATTAAAATATTAAGTTTAGAAACTGGAGAGAGGGCTCAGTGGTTCAAAGTACTTGTTGGTCTTGCAGAGGACCTTTGCTTGGTTCCTAGCACTTACACTGTGGTTCACAACCATCTGTAACTCCAGTTCCAGGGGATCAAATGCCCTCTTCTGACCTCTATGACACCAGGCATTAATGTGGTATACATATAGACATTCGGGCAAAACATGTAAAATTAATAAATCTAAAAAAAGTAAAGAAAAAACCTACAAAACCAAGATATTAATTAAGTTTAGCGTTCTCCCACAGGATTACTGCTGGCAGGGGTTGTCCCACACCTAAGGCCAAAAGTGCTACCTGCAAAGATTAAAAAGACTGTGATAGCCCCGCATGGTTGCACACCCTCAAATGCAAGCACTCAGGAGGTAGAAACAGGCATATCTAAGTTTGAAGCCTGACTAGTCTGTATAGCATGTTCCAGGCCATCCGGTCTGGGCTTCATAGTTCATTCTTGTCAGAGAAGAAAAAGAGAAGAAGACATAGTCTCTTGAGCTGATCAACTTGAGGCTCCAACTAGTTCTGAAAAGTATGAAGTATGATTTCAGATTCTGAATGTGATCAGAGAGGGCGAAGGGAAACTGACCAGCTTTGAGGAAATCTGAAGAAGAATACTATGCTCTGGTAGCCTAAAATGACTTTCAGGACAACAGTGGCAATAATATAGAACTGGGCACAGCATGTATGAGCACAGGCTATCCCTACCTGGGTGACTCTGACATCATCAGATACATGCCAGAAGAGCTGGTGAAAGTCAACAGGAGCACAGTCAACTCCAGAACAAACATATCTATAAGGTTACCTTAGGAAGAAACTTACCTGTTATAAGGTTTTTGTTTATTTGTCCTCCCAGAGATCCAAGTATTTGTACTACTTTAATTCTTATTTCTTCTAAGGACAGTGCTTCATCCTGAAATGTGTTCAGTTGATAAACATGATAAATGAGTTTAAAATTAAAGTGAAGAGGAAAGATTACCTATTGTTAATAACTCCTAATAGTTCATGTAAATTCTATACAGTAGTACTAGCAATGCTACTGAGAGTCCATACACGATAACTCTTCCAATTCTATAGATGGATGGCCAGCACAAGGCCAGCAGCTCCAAAGTTTTGGGAAGACCCTTTATACTCTAAAGAAGAACTCCCAAAGCACTTCTGTTTATATGGGAGACACTCCTAAATATTGCATTAGTAATTCAAACTTTTAAAAGGTATCATTTAAATAATGCTAACCCAATGCTATGTTAAAAACAACATACTCTTATGAAAATTAGTTTTTTCAAAACAAAAACTCTCAGAAGATTGGATCTGCTTCATATTAATGCAAAGGCTTTAGCTGTATTCAAAGGAGCCACAAAGCTCACACATGGGTGTAGGCAGAAGAGAAAGTAGACTTTGTAGTCATCTTAGTTAACTAGTTCTCCTTCATATCATATAAGGTGGAATGTGAAGCCTTATCAATGAGCTTTTACATAACTCTAACATGATACATTCATCTTGCACTTTGAACGAATTTTGTGTTTTGTGTTTGTTTTGTGTTGTTCTGTTTTTTACATCATGCATCGCCCATCTGAAAACACTGGTTCAGTAGAGCAAGCGGATTCTCTAAATGTTAACACATTTCCCTGCGGACGCCTAACATTACACGTGTTGTTACCATCACCGATCTGTGAGAAAGACATGTGTCCGCTACCAAACTCGCCATGATACTTGGGTGTCAATAGATATTTCCCCTCAAGAGGAAGGCTTGCTTTGTTCATTGAGGGAAAATGTGGTCAAATTCAGACACAGATCTGAATAACCTGGGAGTAGGAATCTCAGTTGGGGAGTTGGCTCTATAGCGCTGGCCTATGGGCATATCTGGGGGCATTTTCTTGAAGGGCTGTTGAATGTTTAATGGGGGAAGACCCAGCCCACTGTGGATGGAGCTACCCTGGGTAGGTGGTCTTGGGATAGATGAGAAAGAAAACTCAGAAAGGTATGGAGACTAAGTCATAAGCAGGTTTTCTGCTTCAGTTAATGCCTCTGGTAGGGACTGGCTTCCATTGGTGATGAACTTAAACCTGTAAGTCCAAAACCCTTTCTTCCCACTGAAGAAAGAAAGAAAAATATACATTAAGCAATTATTATTTTAATATGCACCTAACATAATTTAGTGCTTTCCTCTACAATCCTCTGCCTAAGGGCTATAGAACTGTTTTTTTCTTTTTCTTTTCTGAGAAATTTTACTGGGCTTGGCTTGTTGTTGTACTCCTGCTTGTTTGAGCTGAATCCCCTTCCTCTATCTTGAAAAAGCAAGCACAAACAAAGCTATCTAAGAAATGGTTTTGACCTTGTCTGCTAAAGAAGAATGTCCTATTCACTACCCACACCATTTGTTTCTGTAAACATGATTAAACATGAAGAGAAACTTCCCTTTAGAGGTCATGAGACCACCCTCAGACAGTGATGGAGACATGGATTTCAGCACTGTTGTTACTCAAACCATAGAAACTATAAAAACACTGCAGGTGTGTTTCAGGCCCACAACAGAGATGGGAATACAGTGAGCTCTCCAACTCTCTGAGTGCTGCTTGGTTTCTCAAGAGCCTGATTTCTATAATAGACCAAGTTGGTTTGGTCTACATTTTATCACACCAACAGAAAGCAAACTAGGACACAGTGACCATGAAAAAAGTGGGGATTTCAACATACAATTCAAAGTATCACCTAAGAATATTCTGCCAGGCAGCCTCTTTAGGAGTGCAGGTCTGTGTAAGTATGCATCCTGTCTCATCACAAAGAATGCTAAATAAAATTCTAAACTATACCCAATAAAAGAGAAAAAGAAAATCTGTATTAACCACCACTATACAAAGACCAACCAAATAAAAACAGGGGTGATCTGAATAAGAAGAGCCTCCAAGGGCCCCCCTTCTCAAAGGAGAGGGGAAGAATGGGGACAGCATCTACATGACAGGGTACATAGAGGGGGCTGATGCTGGGATGTAAAGTGAATAAATACTCTTTTTTAAAAAGAGCCTCCAAGGACTCATACATTTGGATGCTTAGTCATCAGGGACTGGCATTATTTGTGAAGGATTAGGAGATGTGGCCTTGTTGGAGTAGGGGTGGCCTTGCAGTGTGTCACTGGGGATGGGCCTTGATGTTTCAACATCCCAGGCCAGACCCGGCATGACTCTCTTCCTGCAGCCTGAAGATCCAGATGTAGACCTCTCAGCTATTCCTTCAACACCATGTCTGCCTCTGTGCTGCCATGCTCCCTGCCACGAGGAAGACTCACCTCTGAAACTTTAAGCAAACCCCAATTAAATGCTTTCTTTTATAAGGGTTGTCATGGTCATGGTCTCTTCACAGCAACAGAACAATGATTAATACAGAAGTTGGACCAGGGAGTGGGGTATTGTAGTGACAGGCCTAACCATGTTGCTTGTTGACAGAATATAGACTTTAGGACTCTGGATTAGGAAAGTAGTTGAACACTTTAAGCAAGGCTTAATGGGCCATCCTAGTAGAATCATGGACGTCAGTGTACTGAGAACTATATAGATTATGGCCACCCAACTCAAGAGAATTCAGTAAAAGGATATTAGTAAGTGGCCTAGAGACCATTCTTGTGCCATTTTGGTGAAGAATGAAATTGTTTTCTGCTACTGTCTAAAAAAAAAATCTGCCCGAGGGTAAACTAAGTTTTAGATTAATGGTACTAGCAGAAGAGACTTCAAAAGACAATCCAGTATTGATTGGTTGTGGCATGTGAATATTAGTGGTCACTCTTATGCAGATCTATAATGAAAGGGAACAAGCTGAACCAAAGAAAATAAAAATATGAAGTTTGAGGGCACCAGGGAGGATAATAAAACTAAATCCGGTACTCACAATGACAAACAGTTTAAAGAGTTGGGCAGTGGTGATGCACACCTTTAATCCCAGTGCTTGGGAGGCAGAGGCAGGCGGATTTCTGAATTCAAGACCAGCCTGGTCTACAGAGTGAGTTCCAGGACAGCCAGGACTATACAGAAAAACCCTGTCTCGAAAAACAAAATAAAACAAAAAATTTAAAGAAGAGTACCATGTCTGCCTCCATGTCACCATGCTCCCTGCCACAGTGATAACAGACTAAGCCTTTCAAACTGTAAGCAAGCCCTCAATTAGATGCTTTCTTTCACAAGAGGTGCCTTGTTCATAATGTCTCCTCACAGCAAGGTTTAGGCCTTGCATCCATGATCTTAGGAAATAGACATTGTGTATCTATAAAGAAATTTTGTTTACAAATCCTGAGATATGTTCAATTAATTTTATTCCACTGTTTAAATATGATAAAATTATTCAAAAATGTAAAGAAAATATTTCTAGTTTTATCTAGTCTTTCAATCAAAAACTTCCAAAACTAAATATATATATCCAAGAGTTTTTAGTTTTCAACACTGAGCTTTTCAGTTTTTTATTATGATTTCAAGTGAAGAATACTTTTTCCAAACTAAATTAATTTTCTTTGTATTTTTCTGATCCTACCCTACAATAAATTAACAACAACAAAAAAAAAAAAAGAAAAAAAAAACAAAACTAGCCAAGATAGTATCACCAAAAGCAAAAAGCGAAGCAAGCAAGGAAGCAAATCATCATATAGTAAAATGGGAGTGTCTTCAACCTGGTGCAGACATCGTAAGGACGCATCAGTCTTGCACGGCCCCCATCAGTGTTCTGACTCACTTGCTGAAAGTGAACCACAACACCTTTCACTGTGGAAAAGAGGGACAGTAACGAAAGCACAATCAAGACAGGAAGCCAAAGGGTTAATGTCAGCTGTTTTCATTGCGGAAAAGATACCAAAATTATTCCTAGGTCATACTCTAAATTTGCATGCAAAACTAACATTTAAATGAAGTTTTTTTTTTAATTTTCATAAGTTAATCTCTGAATTACTTAAGGTAAAGAAAAGAAAAGGATTTCTTACAGGCGAAATATTTCTTGTCCTTTTCAGATGCTTTACTACATCTCTATTAAATCCCTTCTGGGTAGCCCGAGAAAGTGCTGAGACTTCCCAGTGGCTCTTGGTTTCATCTATGGGCAGTAAACAAGAAAAACATTTTAAGCAACATTTATACCACATTATGAAATAGTAACATTAAAGTCTTTTTTATTTAAAGTATGATTTCAAAACATAAAATTATGGAACACAAAGTATTCAGATTTGCTGTGTTTTGAATATCACTATCTGTCAAAAGAAGCCCCTCTGGGCTTGGGTAAGCTGCACTAAAAAGAAGCTGACCATTTTGTGGTGGTAAGAGTTAGTCCTTCCACTTTAGACACAAGCCAAACCTATGACAAGACAAGCCTCTAATCAAGTCCTTGAAAACATGAAATTTCTTAAGTTCCTACTGGGACGGAAAAGAAAGTTATTTCTTCTAGAAGAATGCCAAATCGAGTGAAAGAAGTAATGGAAGCAAAAACTATCATTCTGTAACTATCACAATAATAAACAACTCAGGAAGAACTGTGAATGTACAGACACTAACGCTATTATGAGGGAAGTTTTCATGAAGAACAATATTTTACTTGGGGGTACAGAATGAGAACGGAAACTGCCCAGAGTCTGACTGGCACATGAGAATCTCAGTGCTGTGGAGACCTTAGAATGTAACGGGTCTAGTGACTGATTAGTTCTGGTCCTCTAGAACTCCTTGCCCACCTCAGAACTACTATCTTACGACAATAGATTAAAAACCTCTTAGAACATTTGCAACTAGTTTCTACCAGTCCAAAAGCTAAGAATGCCATCAGAGGGCATCAGAGCCCAGAAGGGAGCTCCTCCCACCTCTTTGTGCCTGCCTCTCTGGCGTACCCATGAATGTATTTTACACTTGCCTTGATTTAGGACTTTCTCAGTTCCATAAAACTATAAAATCTGTGTGAAACTGCTTCCACATTGGAACATGGAATTTGAGGTAACTTAAAGCTGTGTTCCCAGGGTACAGTCACTCAAAATGGCTCCAAAATAAACAATCTCTCATTTCTCTTTAAGAGGAGATCTGTGGCCAGGCAATGGTGGCACACGCCTTTAATCCTAGCGCTTGGGAGGTAGAGGCAATTGGAACTCTGAGTTTGAGGCCAGCTTGGTCTCCACAGTGAGTTACAGGACAGCCAGGGCTATACAGAGAAACGCTATCTCAAAAAACAACCAAAACCAGGAACAAACAAACAACGACAACAAAAGATGAGAGTTGTGCTTTTCAATCACAGGATCCACACGTGCCACAGCATGTATACGGTGGTCGGAGAGCAACTTATTCGGGTCTTTTCTTCCATCACTTGAGTCCAGGGCCTTGGACTCAGGTCATGAAGCCTGGAGGTTACTGCCCACTAAACTATCTCAAACACCATCACCCTCCCTTTTTAAATTTTTATTTGAGTAGGACAGATATAGATTCATTAAGGAAAAGTCAAAAACAAAAACAAAAAACCTCTTAATACTGTGTCAGATTTCGAGGAAGGAACACCACCTCATTAACCTGATTTTTTTACGGTTTGATCCCTGCCCCCTCCCCCAGCATAGCTGTAGCCATTTTGTTCCATGCCTGCCAGTTAGTTCATATTGTTGCTGTAATATGCCTGCCGGTCATTGACACAGAAAAATAATTTGACTCAGAGCACTGTAATACTGATCACATATCCTGTTATGTCCTGTATGCTCTGTATGAGGTTTGTTAATCTTAAGAAATTCCACAAAACTTTATGTAGGACCCATCCAGTTAAAGGCCAATATGAACCATTATGTCTAAATTGGCTAGAGTCAGAGCTGACCACTTGGCAACACTTCCTGCACCTGCATATGAACACACTTTGGTTTTTTTCCTTTATAAGCCTGCCCTGAGAAAAGACTGGCACCACATTTAGGCTTCTGAGTTCTTTTTGTGGTCCTGAATGTTCAGTCTTGGGGTGTTTGTTTAATAAAGTATTCTTACTTAAGTGAGATCGGTGTTCATACGGTTGGTGTGACAATTCCTGCACACCAACAAATCTAATGAGAAAACATTAGAAAAACCCAAATGGACATGCAATGCTTAAAGTAACTAGTATATAAAAATGTTTATGAACTTCAACTCCTTAAAGGATCTAGCGAGTAAACGTCAGTCACATTTGTGCCAATGTCCTGATCTGAACGTTTTTTGTAGGGTTAGGTATAGCCACGACGACTTTGATGTCGGAAATGTATACTGAAGGGTAGTGGGACAACAGGTTGGCAGCTTAGTCCTAAGTTATTGAGGAAAGTTTTCCATTTATACATTTTATTTATTACTGCTTTACAGTCGTACTTTAAGGGAGGGTGCTCTAAGACTTGTACGTATGAACAGCTCAGGTGCCTTCTGGGTATCTTCCTGGCAAGCCTGTGACCTGAGTCTATTCCTTTGTACCCACGTGGTAGAGAGAAAGACTTCACTGCTCTAAGCTTTCCTCTGCACCTTGCATGAGGGAAAGTGACTCATTCATACCCTCCCATTCCCAAATAAAATATATTTTATTTAAAAAGTAATATTATTGTTCCTCATGAAGCTCTGACACAAATACAGTTTTGTTTTGTGGTTGTTGTTGTTTTTCAAGACAGGGTTTCTCTGTATGGTCCTTAGCTGTCCTGGAACTCATTCTGCAGACAAGGCTATCCTCAAACTCGGAGATCTGCTGGCCTCTGCCTCCAGAATGCTGGGATTAAAGGTGTGCATCTGGCTCACAAATGAATTTAAAAAGTTACAAAACCTTTTTTAAGATTCAAGTTATGGGAACAAGTTGTAACATCTATTTGTTGTTCTTATTAACTGCTGAGTTAAATAAAATCTTTGACATATGTTCATTTTCGATTGCCTAGATGGTTATTCTACAGCCATGAAGTTATTTATCAGTAGTTACAAGTTGCATGGCGGGTAAGGCTTAGCTCAGCAAACCTTTGACCCTCAAAAATCCTGACTGTTTGAGCTGGAGAGATGGTTCAGCGGTTAAGAGCACTGACTGCTCTTCTGAAGGTCCTGAGTTCAAACCCCCGCAACCACATGGTGGCTCACAACCATCTGTAATGGGATCTGATGCCCTCTTCTGGTGTGTCTGAAGACAGCTACAGTGTACTTACATATAATAATAAATAAATCTTTTAAAAAAAAATCCTGATTGCCACTACCTCAGTTTCTCTAGTTTGTAACTTGATTTAAAAAAAAAAAAACAACTTTGATTTTTCTTATGTCCCGTAAGCTGGTCTTTATGGTGGTAAGGCCTGACTAGTCTGCCATTTTGTGCTGTTAATAAAATTATAAGGAAAATTTCTCACATTGTCTCTGCTTTTACTAAGAAAGTTTCTCATGTGCAAGTTGATTACATATTCTGTTATGTTCTGTGCCCTTGGAAACCAATCACAAGTCAGTAGAACTGCTTTGTATAGTTACCCACAATAAGCTTAGACATGAGCCAACCTTTATAAGCCTTTATAAACTGCCCCTAGGATGGACCCCAATATAAGAGAAACACCTGCATCTATTCAGAATAAGACTTTCATTTTAAGTAGGGGTTGAGTAAAGCTCAAGTTCCCAAGACTTCCCTGGGAACTGGCGTCCTACTTAGCAGAAAGAGACATGTACGTGGGTGACTGACATCCTGGTTGGCAAATTAAGACATAAATGTTAGGCAAGGCACATCCCCTGCCACAGTTGACTACCCAAACCAATGGGAGCAAGTTAAGTGTACAACAAAGACGTGTTCCTAAGGAAATCCCCTATCCCTAAATCCTGATTGGTGGAATAACTTGACACTGATGTTTGTGGATTTTAGGCTTAAAAACCTTGTAGGATCTTAACTCGAGATTACAACCAGCTCCCCAATCTGGATTTGTAACCCTTGATCAATCCCTGTCTGATGGAGATCAGTGTTCATGTGGTTTGTGAGGTAACTCCTAGACCACAACAATGGGTGGAGACAGTGTGTTTGGGTTTAGGACTGCTGACCAGTTAGGGACTATCTAAGTTACTTTCCTGTTACTGGAAACAGTAACAGTGTAAACACCACTACCAAGCAACTTATAAGAGAGTTTATTTGAGCTATGGCCCCACGGTGATAAGAGTGTATCATGGCAAGAAAACATAGCAGCGTGGTAGGAGGAGGGAGCTGAGAAGTAACACCTCAGCCACACATAAAGGAAAGAGAGCAAGCTGAAAGTAGGCCTAAGCAATAAAACTCTCAGAGGCTGCCCCCCAGGGAAGAACTTAGCTCAGTCAAGGTTGAATCTCCTAAACCTCCTGAAACAGTAGCATCAAATAAGGACCTTTAAGGTCCCACAGAGCCCCACATCCCATGTCCTGGACTTGTCCCATTAATTCCTCCTTCACCTCAACCAAGCTCTAGGTTTGTACCAGGACCCGCCAAGCCTGCATCTACTCAGACAGAGGTCCCTCTACCACCCTACTCCATACCCAGATTTCCCATGTCCTCCTTCAGGGTCTAGCCTCGTGAATAGTCCCTACTACCTTCTAATCATTTTTCAGAAAATGAGCCAGATCTAGCCGGGGTCCCACAGCCTAGTCTGGCCACCCACCTGTGCCTACACACCAGCTGACCCCTCAGCTTCTGTCAGGACCCGACCTACCTGCACCCATTCACAGATCACTCTGTGCCACCTTTACCACCCCACTTCATACCCAGACTTCCCACTCAGGTTTCCCAGAGACTGGTCCACCAACCAAAGAATACACATGGAGGGACCCATGGTGCTGGCCACTTATGTGGCAGAGGAGGGCCTTGTTGGCCATCAGGGAGAGGAAAGGCCCTTGGGTCTGAGGGTGTTAGATGCCCCAGTATAGGGGTATGCCAGGGAGGGAAAACAGGAGTGAGTGGGTGGGTGGGGGAAAACCCTCAGAGAGGAAGGGGGAGGGGGGATAGGATAGGGGGGTTCCAAAGGGGAAACCTGGAAAGAGGAAAACATTTGGAATGTAAATAAAGTATCAAAAATAAAAAATAAAAAAAGACCCACTCAACAGTGGGAAAGCATGCCTGGTACTCCAAACCTACATACCTTGGTGTTACCAACAGTTCTATAATTGAACTCAGGACCTCAAAAAAAAACCCAAAAAAACAAAAAAACAAAAACAAAAAAACCCAATAAACTAGGAAACCATGCCAGGTACTGGAAACCTAGCTAACTAATCAGTACCAGTGAAGTCAATGTTACTGGAGGAGAATCTGTAACTACGAATTTACTAAATCAGGATAATCGCTAACAACAATCTATAAACATACGTCCTTATACCCACAGGTAAATGTAGTCTTCACCGCTCATCAAGGAAACTTCTCTCAGCAATAAACAGAGACGACTGCAGAAAACCACAACCAATCATAATGCCAAATGTTTGGGCCCTGTCCCAGTGCAGACATCTCTAGAGTACTTCGACACCTAAGGCTCAGGAATGCTACGAAAGAGACAGCAGAAAGACTGTAACAACCAGAGGTTCAGGGCGTGCGCAATGATAGCATGTCTCCTAGCAATATCAGAAGCCACACCCACACCCACAAAGACTTTACCAGCATGATTGTCCTAACATTAGCTGAATAAGGATGACACCACTGAACGTGACAAACAGGACAGAGAAAAGCCTGCATGACCTCAGCCCTACAGAAAAAACTACAGGCAACTGAGGGAAGCCTGGAGTAGGAGAAATGGTCTTCCCAAGGAAAAGCACACCAGTTAGTTGTCCAGTGCCAAAGGGTCAGTCATGATGACACGAGCAAGTAACACTACAGGGGAACAACGGGTAATATTTAGGAATATATGAATATATGCATATATGCATGTCCTAACAGTTAGTGAAGAAACGGGCTCTGTGCTTGAAGGAGAGTGGGGAAGGAAAGGAAGGGGGGAAATCTTGTAATTAAACTATAGTCTCAAAAAAGAGCTTCAAGTTTCATTCCAGTTTATAAAATGTTAACAAATCATCCAAGAAATGACAAATTAAAAGAAAAGCCAACCAAACATACTTTGATTATTCTGTGATGGAACTTTATAAGCTCAAAAAATACAAGATAAACTCTATTAGCACATTCCAACTTTATTTATGATACTCCTCCCAATTTCTGTAAAACTTACCTGATAAGGTTGAAGTACTCAGGTATCCATCAAGGCAGGGGAGAAAGTCTTTGTAGTAAGGCTGTAGTATAGACTTGTCAATGTGAACTGACCATTCTTTAAGGGCATTTAGACCAATTTCTGCCAGTGGCGTATGGCTCAGGCCCAGCTTGAAAGCCATCTATATGTCAATACAAACAGGGAAAACTGAAATAGGAATTTAAGACTTAAAAAGGAAAACCCAGCAATTATTTTTATTGTTTCTTTTTTTAGTTTTTGGTTTTTGGTTTTTTGGGTTTTTTTGGGTTTTTTTTTTTTTGGTTTTTCAAGACAGGGTTTCTCTGAGTAGCCCTGGCTGTCCTGGAACTCACTCTGTAGACCAGGCTGGCCTCGAACTCAGAAATCCACCTGCCTCTGCCTCCCCAGTGCTGGGATTAAAGGCGTGCGCCAACACTGCCTGGCTTATTGTTTCTAATTGATATGCTTTCTATGGTTAGCCCTGAGAAACTGCTAAAAGTTAGTGGACATAGTTCAAATCACCAGAGGAAAACAAACAACAGCAGTCCATGGCTGGGGATTTACTGCAGGCTTTTAACACACGCAAGACCTAATTCTCAGGTCAACTTGTAGAGAGGAGCAGAGCAACGTCTGTTATTAAAAACCTTCCAGCTAGAAAGTGTTCAAGCTCACTGCTGGGTGAGCACCTGCTTTAACTTGGCATGTCTTCTAGGAAACAAAGTGGAATCAAAGTTAAGGGTCTACTCAAGAAAACACACCTACCTGCAATGCAGGAACATAGGCTCTAACATCAAGTTCAATGATGTCATGTGGCAAGGACAGAACAAAGGTTAGACAAGAGGCCAGCAGTTCATCCTTGTACTGCTTCATCTTAACCGATACCTTCGTAGGAAAGAACACACAAGACAGCTGGGTTTCAGAATATAGTTTACAATTTGAAAATTAAAAATATTTAGCCTCTTCTTAAATGTGAAAAACAAGCATGCAGCCTTTATTTTTCATAATTACATTTGTCTAAAAATTAAATGCTAATTCCCAGAAAAAGTTAATTTGTTTAAGTACTTATTCCCCTTTATATAGAGCTTCCCCTTTTTATAAAGCTAAGAAAAGGGGTGAGATATGATCAATGTACATTATAGGTAAATAAAAAGATATCACAATGAAACCCATTATTAAGAATAATTATGTAAGCCGGGCAGCAGTGGCGCACGCCTTTAATCCCATCACTTGGGAGGCAGAGGCAGGCGGATTTCTGAGTACGAGGCCAGCCTGGTCTACAGAGTGAGTTCCAGGACAGCCAGGGCTATACAGAGAAACCCTGTCTTGAAAATCCAAAAAAAAAAAAAAAAAAAAAAGGCCAATGTATTGTTATTATATTTGAGTTGTCATCACTCAATCAAATTATTTTCCTGAGAATTTAAACAATTTTTGAAGCAGTGATTTCCTGTGTTAAGACAAATATGTCACCCCAACATTTGCCTACCTCAGGAGAGAGGAATGGAAGCTCAAGGACAGCCTAGGCTACACTTCAAGACCCTATCACATAAAGTAGCCAGAAAGATACTTCAGTAAGTAAAAGCACTTGCCATCAAGTCTGACAAAGTGAGTCTGGCCCAGGACACACAGTGTGGAAGAAAATTGGCTTTTGCAGGTTGTTCTCTGACCTCCACATGTGTCATACGTACAGACAATAAGTAAATTAAAAAAAAAAACAAAAAACAAAAATCACCACCATCAATAAATTTAATTTAAATAATTAAAATTCTACAAAATTCCTGCAAAACTCCATCAGGTGAATGAAAGCTGAAAAATCATTTGCAACCCATCAAGCATATAAACAAAACCTCACTCCCAATCTGAATTTAAGAAACCAATTTCCAAGGCTAGAGAGACGGCCCAGTGAGTCAGTGGGGCTATGGAGCTTGCCACCAAGACTGCTGACCAGAGTTTGTCATTCACATACTGACATGAGAGAACCAACTCCTATGAATTATCTTCAAACATGCATACACAAGCAACCATAGACACATAAAGAAATGTATTATATCAAAATTTGAAGGAAAAAAAAAAAGCCGGCCTGATGACATATACACCTTTGATCCTAGACTCAGGAGGCAGAGGTAGGCAGATAGATCCCTATGAGTTTGAGGATAACCTGGTCTACATGGTGAGTTCCAAGCCAGCTAAGGCTGCACAATGAGACTCTGTCTCAAACAAACAAGCAAATAGAAAACTCAAAAAAAGAAAATTATACATAACTATGTTGCTGATAATCATTAGAATTTCTTAAACTATACATCCATTTAAAAAGATCCTGTAACACCTTAAGACAAATTATTTAACTATTACCTCTTTGCCAAATTTTGCAAATAAAGCAAAGCAAGAATACTTTTCTGTATCTTCAGGAGAATGTTTCAGACTCTTTGGGCTAATCCCCTGTCAAACAAAGCAACAAATTAGTATGTCAAGAAAGAATCAAGAACTTCTACACCCTCATTCCCCAGTTCTCAATCTCTCTCCAGAGGATCAATCCCTTTCATGCTGCCATAGTCTAGTTTGGAGAAAGGAGACTCAGTTTCAAGGGTGCACTCCAACAGACACCAAGTAGAAACAACAGGGGAAAAGTTACGGCCTGTCCAAAGCAACACGCAATGGCCAACTCCACCCCTTCCTCATCTTCCAGTAAAAAATACACTGGTTCCACCCAAGGCTTCTGTGTGGCCAATAGGAGCTTCAGCTGTACAATTTAAGTCATTCCCAAACTTCAGGGCACCAGGACACTTGAAGGGTGTGTAACATAGATGTCTTGTAGACTCCCAGAAGTGTCTCTGACTAGCCAAATCTTGAGAAAATCTGGGACTTCTAGAATAATATTTTGGATATTATTCTAGATCATTCTAGATCAGGATCATTTTCAAGAGTTGGTAATCTTATATAATTATCCAGATGCTTAAAAATTAATGTAGAAAATGCTACTAACAGTTAAGAGTCGAATTGACATCCACATATACCAGGTTTTTTTTTTTAATTATCAAAATTAGACTTTAAAACTACATATGCCATAAGCACTCTATAAACACATGAGCTATAAAAGAAACACAAGAATTGTTCAGGTTCCTAAGAAACACTTACCTCAAAATATTTTATTTTCCTGGCATTTTTCACTGCAATAGAAAGCAATTTGTAGAAACCACTGATGAGTGGCAAGCGTGTAGACTGTAAAATTAACTCATATGCAAATGAGTACACCCATGGCTCAAAAAAGCTTACTTGTTTCTTAGGAAGAATCTCCCTATAAAGACAAAATGTTTAAGGAAGACATTTTTATCCTATTAATTTTTACTAGGCTGTAAAACTATGAGATATTAAAAGTGACGGGCAATTCCACTTACAACACTTTTAGACTTTCCAGCAACTTTCAGAATATTTATGCTTCTTTTTTCCTGCCTGAGATCTTCTAACTTTTCAGAAAAAAACAAACAAACAAACAAAAGACAAAAAACCCAAAAATCTAAGTCTAAACTACTAGAAGTATTTTAAAAGTCTATAGAAGTAATTTTAGATTATAAGTCATTTACTATTTTAACTCTCACATTTATACAAGGGATCTCCTCTATTAAGAGTTATTAAACGGATTTTCACTCTTACATAATAAAAATTCTACAAAATACCTGCAAAACTCCACCAAGTTAATGAAAGCTGAAAAATCATTTGGCTTAGCAGGGTGCAAGTTAGCGGCTGGATCTGAAGTTGGGATCACCCAGACATCAGCAGTGCTTCCATCCTGAAAAATTGTGCCAGATCAAGAACTATTCCACTTACCACATCATTCATGTACAAATAACTGTCCAATGAAACTATCATAGAGAAGTGCTTTATATAGAATGAACACAAAAGTGAGAAAGACATAACGGAGTCCTTAAGATTTTTAAGAATAATGGGAATAAAAGCAGAAAACCGGCCGGGCAGTGGTGGCACACGCCTTTAATCCCAGCACTCGGGAGGCAGAGGCAGGCGGATTTCTGAGTTCGAGGCCAGCCGGGTCTGCAGAGTGAGTTCTAGGACAGCCAGGGCTACACAGAAAAACCCTGTCTCCAAAAAAAAAAAAAAAAAAAAAAAACCAAAAAAAGCAGAAAACCAAAGGACTTATAAGAAAGAATGGGACAAATATAAAATGTAAGGTGGGAGGGCATTATGTTTCCATTTTGAAAAGTTTCTGAGACAGGTTTCACTCTGTAGAGTAGGCCACACCCTTGAACTCACGGCAATCGTACTGCTTCTGCCTCCCAAGGGGTGGAAGCCAATATGTACCCAACATAAGGGAAATAATGATGACATCCTGACAGAGACAAACTTCAAAACGGAGAAAGCATCAATAATGATGCATCAGTTTCTAATTGCTACATAGAAGAATAGTGCATAATAAGACAAATGAAAGATACTTATTTCTGGAAAATACTTGATTTATTCTATTTATTTATGTATTTTTTGAGACAAGGTCCTACTCTGTAGCCATATGAGTCTCAAATTTGCTATGTAGTCCAGGCTGGCCTCAAACTCTATCTTAAAAAATCTAGAACTACAGACACATAAGACCATGCCCAGCTCAGTTTTAACCATATTTTTAAGGTTGTATTCTCAAATCTGTTATCAGATATAATTTTTGTACTCAAATTCTAAAGTTAAACAAGAAAATGTACAAACATAGTGTGGTAGTGCACCCTACAATCCCGGCACTTCAGAGTCCAGTGGAGGTCTGTGAGTTAAGTGCTCACTCTAGGCTACATAGTAGACTGTATTTCAAACAAAACAAAAACCAGAGTGAGAATTGGCAAGGCCTGGGAGACCAGCTGTAACAGAGGTGGCAGGTGACAACATCAAAGAGAAGTAACTAAAACTAACAATGCCAGACATGTTCTAAACTGTAGGTGTGCTTGCTGATACTATGGTTCCAGGAAGCATCTTTGGAAAAGGTTTGTGTTTGCATGTTTATGTATGCTTTGAAGCAGGGACATACTAACATGGAAATCACTATGTAGCTCAGGATGTCTTTGAATTCATGGCAATCTTCCTAACCCAGTCTCTACAGTATCAGAATTACAAGAGGAAGGCACCATGTCCAGTCCACCTTAGGTGAATGGTCCAGTCTTATTTTTTAATTAAGATTTATTTTTACTTTTATTCATTTGTGTGTGCACGTGTGTGTGTGTGTGTGTGTGTGTGTGTGTGTAAGGGAGAGGGGGAGGAGGAGGGGAAGGGGGAGAGGGAGGAGGAGGGGAAGGGGGAGAGGGAGGGAGGGAGGGGGAGGGGGAGGGAGAGAGGGAAGAAGAGAGGGAGGAAGAGAGGGAGGGAGGAAGGGAAGGAAAGAGACGACATGTGTATGGGTGCCTGAGGAGGCCATGCTGGGTCCCTAGGATGGTGGAGTTACAGGTGGGTGTGAGCTAGCCATACGTAGGTTTGCAGAGTTTTATTTTGTAATACAGGCTTGCCTTGGAGTCATCATCTTCCTTCCTCAGCTTCTCAAAAGTTGTTATCACAAATAGCACCATACCTGACTAAAAAATATTATTTTAACACACTAATCATATAAATTCCTTTTTAAATACTCTTTTGATAACATATTCTACACGTTGGATTACATTCAACAATAAAGCACCTAAGGCACATAATCCTCACAAAGAAACCTATTTCCCTTTCTCCCTTGAAGATGTGCTGTTGTCCCGAGCGTGCGAAGAGTTGGTATTAGAATGATGCCAAGTTACTGATAGGCTCCGCTAACCTCCTGCTCTCCAGCAGTCTGTTTTTCCAGTGTAAGATCCAACTTCTCCACAATCTTCAAAACTGATCTTATAAATTCATCATAGAGTAAATGACTCAGACTTTTAAGGGAGGAGTTCACAAAGAGAAATGTTTCATCTCCTAAAATAAAATCCTGTAAAGAAAAATACAAAGAGTTCAAAAATCTTAGACTAAAAATGTTATAAGCATTATAATGTGTACTTCCACAGGTATGTGTTTACTGAGGTCTGATGGAAGTAGAAGCTGTGACTGATGTGCCTGGACGTTTAAAGCTTCCAAACTTAATATATCTTTTCAAATTATTGTATTTTAGTCGCATAGTATGATTTAATACTCCATACATGAACATGAATGAGAGGATACCAGTCAACTTTGTCAAAGCATTTAGGTCAATCGGTTTGTGTACCTATAAACACACACTAGTATAATGTAGTTTTCTCTCTCAATCTCTCCTTCCTCCTACATCTCAGTTACTGAGGACTAAATCCTTAGTAAGGGAGGATTTAGTAAGGGCCTCCTACATCCCAAGCGAGCACTATTCCACCAAATCACACTACAGCCCCGATACAGGACTCTTTTGACAGGATCTCATATAGCCCAGGTTGGCTTCCACCTCGGAGCCATCATCAACCACATTCCAAATGCTGAGGTTATTTTACATCCAAGTTGTATGTCACTACTATACCCATACACTTGGTATACTGTATAAAGCCAATAAAAAACAAAACAAACAAAAAAAACCCCAACAACCTAAGAATGTATGGCTTTTGATGGAACAGAAATCACCTATTGTGAAAAATTTCTTATCCTAGACTATTAATGTTTTGTAGAGGTATATATTAAAATATTAGCCACCAGATATGCTTGTATGCTTTAAGAAAGAACTTTTAGCAGGGCAGTAATGGCACACGCCTTTAATCCCAGTACTTGGGACACAGAGGCAAGCAGATCTCTGTGAGTTCTAGGTATGTTCTACAGAACAAGTTCCAGGACAGCCGAGAGTTCTCAAAAACTGAAGTCTTGAGAAAAAGAAAAAAAAGAAAAAATTAAAAGTACAACAAAATTCTGAGATAAGTATCTTAACCTGTTCTTACTAGTTTTTATGTAAACTTGACATAAGCTAGAATCATCTGGGAAGTAGGAATCTTAAGCGAAAAAATGCTTTCAGAGGATTGGCCTGTAGGTAAGTCTTTGGGTTTTTCTTGATTGATAACTGATATGGTGAGAGGGCCTAGATAGCTGTGGGCGAGTGGTCCTGGATGAAACAAAGAAGAAGCCAGCCATGAGGAACAGCTTAGTAAGCAGCCTTAATGGCCTCTGCATCACTTTCTGTCTCCAGGTCCTGTCCTGACTTCATCAAGGATGGACTATGCTATGGAAATACAGAACAAAACAAACGCTTTTCTCCCCAAGTTGCTTTTGGTCATGGTGTTTTGTTATAGAAACAGGAACCCTGACTAAGACATTTATGACTATGGAGATATTTTGTTTAGTTTTTCTGAGACATGGTGTCTTGTCTGATTGGTTTTTAGTTTGTATTTGTTTAGTCGAGTCTCTTAATAAAGACGAGAAGTGGAGTACTTTTGTAGCTTTCAAATTATAAAATTTGGTTGGAGTTGGAAACAAGAGTATCAGGAGTTCAAGCTGATTCTTAGTTGCCTACAACTTCCAGGCTAGCCTGAGCTACATGAGACCCTGTTTCAAAAATAAAAAACCAAGAGGTTAGAGAGATGGCTAAGTAAATAAAGGCATTTGTCCCCACACCTTACAATCTGAGATTGATCTCTGGGAACCACTTGGTGAAAGAACAAAACTGGTTATTAGAAGTTGTCCTCTGACTGCCACATGAATGTGTGGTAAGCTCCCCAAATATGGAAGGGTAGTAAAAATATACATATTTAAAAATTTACCACCATCTGGTCACAGCCTAAAAGATGCCGAAAAAGATCCACATAGTCTTTGTACGTGGGTACTTTCCACCTGCCCGTTCTGACTTCCTCTGAGGCCGAGCGGTTTTCAGACCTGGACTCAACATCCTGGTGAAGAAGACAACATCCCATTACTGATTGGTAGACACGGGGGGCAGCTGATGTCAGAACATAATGACTTACAGAATTTTCTAAACTAAAATAGCAACCAATATAAATTCTGCAATAAAGTAAAGAAAGTAAGACAACATAATAAAAGAAAACTGGAAAGGTAAGAGAGTGACTGTAGCCAATCTGAATTTTTAACACACCTACCTACCAAGCCCACTACAAATCACCCCTCTCCTCATGTGATCCCAACGCTCATTCCCCTCATGGACCGAGAGTCCCTGTAACTTCTGCACATTTGTGTCTTTTCCTAGACCGTGAAGACCCCTCGTACAGGAGCAGGCATCAGGGCAGCAAGGCGCCTCAGCATGTAAACGCACGCGCCGCCAAGCTTCATGACTTGAGTTCGGTCCCTGGAACCCGCACAGTGGAAGAAGAGCTAAACCTTAACCATTGCCTTCCAACTGCCACAGTTCACTATAGCATGCGCGCGCGCGCGCACACACACACATACACACACACACACACACACACACACACACACACACACACAGAGATAGCATTTATAAAGTACAGGCCGCAATATCGGAAGCTCAAAGTGATCTTAGGCTATCAAGTTCAAAGCTAGCATGCAATGTATAAGAACCTGTCTCAAGAAAATGGGTGGTGCTCGCTAAAACTAAGGAAGGCTTTTTTATACATTTACTGCTAAAACATTGTTTCTAACATCCAGTGATAAGAACAGTTTTTGAAACTTTAGAATCATAATTTACCTTTTGAAGGACCACTGGTTTAGAACATATTCTAATTAAACCTTGATGCACTAAAAATGAAGAAAACAAAATAATAATGAAAGAAACATTAAGAAGCACAATCACTCAATAAAAATAACAATCCTTATTTTGCCTCTAATTTCTATGTGAAATTTGTTAATATCTTTAGTTTTAAATTCTGAACTATTGAGAGTCAGAAACTAAAGTTGATATGGTAATACACATCTACAATCTCAGTATTTGGAAAGTAGAGGCTGGACAACTGTGGAGTTCAAAGTCAGCCTAGGCTACATAGTGAGACCCTGTCCAAAATAAAATAAAATAAAAATAGATTGAGAAGCCAAAGATGTTTAAGAAAAAGGCTCTTTGGTTAAAAAAAAAAAAAAAAAAAAAAAAAAAAAAAAAGCCCATAGCCCAGGGGGCCTAATGCCCTATGAAAGGATCTAGTATAGTTACCTTGTTAAATAGACATCATAAAACTGTTTCCTAACTATTTATGTTTGCCTGGGGCCACACCACTCTGAATGTACTCCATCTTGTCTAAAGTTTTAAGCTTAGAAGTATATCTCTGCAGTGGGCACCAGTTAATGCAGACACTCACAACTAGTCAAGATGCTGATAATTAATGACTATTAAGTGCTCAACCTTAAATGGGATACCTATATCCCCACCAACACCCCAAGACTCATGGGGTTTCTTGGAAGAAGGGTGAAATGAATGTTAAGGACCAGAGGATGAGGAGGAATGCTATGAAATGCTGTCTTCTAGACATGACATGGCCACTGTATCTACAAACTCATTGCAGCTATCTGCACAAAATCAAGTCAACAGGCAGCAGCAATAGGACTCAGTGGGTTATTAACAATGAAAGAGAGAACATGGACGGGTTAGTGGGAGGAAGAAATATATGGAGTAGGAGGTAGCAGTTGTGGATTGTGGTAATTTGTATGAGAATGGCACCCACAGGCTCATTTATACATTTGAATGCTTGGTCTGGTTCATGAAACTGTTTGAGAAGGATTAGGAGGTGTGGCTTTGTGGAAAAAGGTGTGTCACTGGGAGTGAACTGTGAAATTTCAAAAATTCTTGCGCTTGAGAGCCTTCTCTCTCTCTCTCTCTCTCTCTCTCTCTCTGTCTCTCTCTCTGACTACACTTGCGGATCAGATGTGAGCTCTCAGCTACCGCTGCACCACCATGGCCTGCCTATCTGCTGCCATGCTCCCTGTCATGATGACCATGGACTAACTAAATTCCCTGTATCTGTGAGCAAGCCCCAATTAAATGCTTTCTTTTTATAAGTAACCTTGATCATACTATCTTTTTACACCTATAGAACAGTAACTAAGACATGGGTACATATAATCCAGACGTGTTGTTTACATTTTTGAAATTGTCAAAAAGAAAATAAAGATTCTATGTAAAGAAATAATAGGTACCATTGACTCCAAAGTCTAACAAAAAAAAAAAAAAGATTTTGATTCATCAAAAGTTCTCTAAAAAGTAGTATATGCACAAAGAATTAGGGAACCAGATTTTCTTTAAATATACCAAATAGCAATGTTAAATGTTTAGCATTTACAATAATAAGAATGAAAATGAAGGGCAAGCTTACCCACAGCACTAATGCAATTGCAGTGAACTGGTCCTTTCTCTGCTAGGGCCAGGAAAACTTTTACTATTGCTTTACAACACATCAGCTGCATTTTGGGACTATACTGAGGGAAGCTGTCTATCTGTACCACCATGAGATGCTCCAGTACTGGAGTATATACCTCTGGAACCTACCAGAAATGGAGAAAAATTCAAAGTTAGAACAGGAAATAAATATAGTACTTCAGTATCTTATTTTAATATAATATGTAAGGTATATTATAATGATATATAAATAATATTTTAATATATAATTTATAAAATATAAATAGAAGAAATAGTATATATATATATATATACTCTAACTTATTATAAGTAAATATAAATTCTGACTTGTTAACCTATCTAATTGTAGTTGCCAGAATCAAACTGTCTGAGTGGCATTTACAGCACACTTCTAAGTGGCTATCTGAATCTTTTAAAAAGATGGAAAAGGTAACAGCTATTTTTTCTGCTCTATCCTCCAGCTTCTTACATTGTGTGTTGTGATCCAAATGGGATCATTCAAGCACTATGGGGATCATAAGATATATCAGAATAGTAAAACATTTCCAAATACCCAGATGACAAGTTAATTTTAAAAAATCAAATATGTAAAGAACATGAGGTATGGGGCTGGAGAGATGTCTGAGAGTTTAAGAGCAGTGGTGCTCTCCCAGGGTGAAATCCATTCCTAGCACCCAAATGGCAGCCCACAACTGTCTGTAACTCCAGGTCCAAGTGATCTAATGCCTTCTTCTGACCTTTGAAAGCCCAGGCATGCATGTGGTGCTCAGACACCCATTCAGGCAAAACACCCATACACAAAATAATTAACAACTAAGAAATGAAGAGTCTTTTCTAGAAGTGCTTGCCTGTTGTGTCACATGACTTGACCACACCCTAGCTTCTGAGCACACACTGCATCATGTCAGGTAGCGCCAAATATGTACTGCCTGAAACACTTCAATTTAAATTCAAAACTGCATTATGAACTAGTCCTTTTATTTAACATGCTGGTTTTTTCCTCTTATAGAAAAACAATGACTAATTAAAAAAATTGATATTTTTCTATCATTCCTTAGCATATATTAAATTACTGTATCTTTGAATTATATTGAATTAGAATGTTTGACTTTGAGAGACTGACCGCCAGCAGCTTCCGGCGACGGCCGGAAACCTCAGCTTGGGCCACAGGGCCCCACAGCTAATCAGCGCCGGGACAAAGATCCCTCGCC
>CM052713.1:3250598-3299657 GCA_028551405.1 Uromys caudimaculatus
ATGTCTAAGTTTCACTTAACAGTAACCGCTGGACTGAGAGTGAGGTACCAGATGGAGGGGTTGGAGAAAAGTCTGAAGTCAAGGTGGGAATATGGGAATGGGTGGGCGGGTAGGTGGGAGGAGGAATTCCCTCACAGAGGCGGGGAGGGGGAGGGGACACGGGGTTTCTAAAGAAAAGGGGAATCATCGGAAATGTAAATAAAATATAAAAAAAAAAAAAAAAAAAAAAAAATAATGTGATGATCATAATTATAAAGTTTGCTCAGGAAAAAACAAACAAACAAACAAACAAACAAAAAAAAAAAAAAAAAGAATGTTTGACTTTAAAAGCTACTGTCAAGGATGGAGACACACACGGGCAGGCTGTTGGAAGCACCTATTGCCCTTACAGAGGATTTGGTTCCCAGAGCCACATGGTTGCTCACAAGTGTTACCATGGTGTCACTCTAGTTCCAGGGGCCTCCCTGGACATCAGGTATACACAAGGTGCATATTCATATATGCAGGCAAAACATTTGTATGCCTAAGAAATAAAAATAAATAGAATCTGTTTTAAAAGAAAAACAGCAACAAAACTTCTGCCTTTTCTGACTTAAGTTCCATTTAAAAAAAAAATCATTAAATGAATAATGGCTTGGGATTATAACAATATTTCGAGTTCTGAAATGGCCCTAAACATACTTCTACCAGTCTGTGCTATATATTTATGTTTTGTTTTGGGTTGGTTTTGGTTTTTTGAGACAGGGTTTCTCTGTGTAGCCCTGGCTGTCCTGGAACTCACTCTGTAGACCAGGCTGGCTGTGCTATATATTTATGCCAAGAAGAATTCTCACCTTTGGTGGTTATAAAATTATTTATCAATTCTGATACTGTACATCCTATAGCAAATAGTGAATCAGGATTTAAATCTTTATGTAAAAGTAAACAAGCAATCCATCTCATTAGTATGTAAATTCCTTTAATCTTTAATAAATGGTAAAATTATACAGAAACCAAGAATTGTTTTAAGATAAATTTAGTTATTTTTTTATTATCAGAAAATGTTTGATTTGTATAACTATTTAATATACTTATATACCCAGGACTGTATCAAAATTTCCCTGGTAAAAAAAAAAAAATCAGGAGTGGAAACAGTTTTAGATAACTGCTTCAGATAACAACAACAAAACCTATAACACAAATACTAATAAGCTGTCACGAGGCTCCTGGGAGTACCTTCACTGACATCGCTCGAACTTCCTTGTGGAGGGTTCTACCCTTCCACAGAAGAGAAGGCCCAGGACAGCGGAGGATTTCAGTGTCTGTCACTACCTCCTTACCTTCCCCACCCATTTTCCAGCTCCTACTTAGGTTTACTTTGTGCAAGGCAGTTGAGATGTCCCAGGCTTAGAACTGTGACATGCCAAACCTGGCTAAAGTGAAAGCCAAGAACCCCCTAGTTCCTGATACTTACCCCAGTAGTTCAGTCTGGATCAGCTACAATCCCTGAGGGGCCAAGCTCCTTTACTGTCTCATATCACAGCTTTTGTGTTCCCTTTTAGTCTCTGAGCTAACATGGGACCGGAAGTTAAGAGAACCTTTACAGGTCCAGCAGACTGTCAGACTAGCAAACACAGCTTTCATTACCACCTGTCCTTTGGGATTTTTACAACCTATTGCCAAAAGAAATATTAGTAAGTTTTAGATAGATGATAAGCAATGCTGCTGATTTCAAGAGCTTACAGTTATAATGGTGCTTGTTAGACACTTGTTGCTAAACTTTGTTGTTTCAAAAAATTAAATTAGTGTCTGCAAGCAAGCTTCTGGTAAATTATCCATTTTATACTATTAAGGAGCTTCACAATTGATAATTTAACCAAGAGATTCTGCACTTTTTATTAGTTAAAAACAAAGATTAATTGTGGAGGTGAGATTAAGTACTTACAATCATGCTCAATGAAACCTCTCACTTACTGTGTCAAGGTACAGCAAGACACTTGCAATAGACTGAAGGAAACTCGGCATCTGGTAAACATGGTCCTCAGTAGCATCTGTCTGGGTGAGGAACATCTGCTTACAGCGCTGAATGAGCTCTATGTACATGAAGTCAACATCTTTTGCATTTATAACCTTGCAAGGCTTTAGGAAAGGCAAAACAGAAACCGGAATCTTATCAGCATCAAAACAAAGGTATTTAACATGTCATATTAAGACATGTGCTTATAAATTGTTGAATATTACTAATATAAGCCATTTACTTGTTTATCTTACTGTTTATAACATATTGTATCTTATAATTTTCATAATTATATATATTCACATCCCAAATCGTTACTTATTCACATTGTTAATTATGTCCTAGGCTGTTTAAAGGACAGTTCTCGTTATGTGCTGGCCCTGTAAGGCTAAGCACTCAACAGGAGACTTCTCACATACTACTTATTTTGTCCCTGAATCAGTTCGAGCTGCAGACAGAAACAAATGGAGATGGGGGTGGAGAGGGGTGGATAAGGCCTAGGCTAACTTTGAATTTAGTGTGTAACCTAGGCTGTCCTCAACTTACAGCAATTTAGCTTCCTGAAGTCTGATAATAGGTAGGAATACAGCTAGTCTTCTTCAACATGTTGCCTTTCTGTCCTAAGAGAGTCTGTCTAAAACTTCAAGTGAACTCAACTATAGTTTCATATCTAGTTATAACTTAGTTATAACTATCTATCTATCCATCCATCCATCCATCCATCCATCCATCCATCCATCCATCTATCTATCTATCTATCTATCTATCTATCTATCTATCTATCTATCTATCTACACAGCATTGTGGTTTTTAATGAGGGGACTGCAGAGTACAAAGGAAAAGAGGATGCTTCTAACCTTCTGAATTAAATTTATACGGGTTTTGTTTGTTTGGAGGTGTTTGTATTTCTTGGTTAACTATGTCCTAGGTGTGTTTAGATGGTCTAACCTGGACCTAGAATGCTATATAGTCCAGGTTGGCCACAAACTCTTAATTCTCCTGCCTCTGTTTCCTGCACTGGAATTACAGACATGTATCAGGTAAGAGTTATGTCTTTTTACAATCAATTCAGGGTAGCTTTGGAGAGATTAGCTAACTTACCTTGATCTTTTTTTTTTTTTTTTTCATGTATAAAACAGAATAATAACTCATAGGTGAACTATGGGGAATCTAAGATAATGTATGTATGCAAGTACATAGTAAACACTGAAAACTGAACAGTTAATAGAATAAATACCAGTAATAGATTCCTGTAAATAACTAAAGAAAACCAAAACCATAAAACACAGTAAACAAATGAGTCATACTCCTGCAAACAGTCCATATCCACGAATAGCAATGGCTAATTCCTTGTTGTTCGAATCTGCATTTCTGATGATTCCATAGAACTGTTCCATAAAGTACTTCAGTTTGCTCTTATGCAACTCTGCATCTTCTGCCACAGTAAATGAAATCTGTAATTGCACAACATTTAATGGCAAAATAAAAGGACTTAAACAAATATGACTATTAACATACTGTTTGATTGCTTTCATTCGGAACCCTCTGCCTCAATGTGCTTAGTTAACGTAAGTCCAGAGATGAAGTTTCTTACCTAAGGATATACTGTTATGTGATGTATTTTTCCTGAGAGAGAGAGACAGACAGACAGACAGACAGACAGTGTAGAGGAGACCAGGAAAACAGAGATGATCAGAAAAGGGCACGTCACATTTAAATTATTTCTTAGCTACATCTATTGTTTGTTTGTTTGTTTGTTTGTGGGGATCTATAGTGTGCGCGCGCGCGTGCGTGCGTGTGCGTGTGTGTATGTGTGTATAATGGCAGGAAGACAAACTATGAAAGTCGTGCCATGCGGGTCCCAGATATTGAACTCAGTCATCAGGCTTACTGGCATTAAGCAATCAGCCCAATTTCAGGTATTTCTGAAATCCAGCTACAAGAGATACCATTAAAACTATGTGCAGGAAGGAAAAAAAAGATATTTGAGATCACTGTTGCCTTAATCAGGATTTCTACTGCTGTGATAAACATCAGGACCAAGAACAATTTAGGGAGGAGCCTGTTTACTCGAACACCTCCACATCACCGCCCACCACCGAGGGAAGGGCAAGGCCGCCAACCGGATGGTGACCTGGAGGCAGGAAGCAGAGCGGAAGCCATGGAGAGCGCCGCTCACTGGCTTCCTTTACCTGGCCTGCTCAGTTCCTCTTCTTACGCACCCCAGGATCACCCACCCAAGGGTGGCACTGCCCACAATGGGCTGGGCTTTCCTACATCAATCATCAACCATGAAAGTGCCGAGAAGACTTGCCTAACAGGCCAATCTTACGGAGGCACTTGCTCAATTACAATTCCTTCTTCCCAGATTAGCCTAGTTTGTGTCAAGTTAACATGAAAACTAGCCCGCATAACTATCTACCACACAAACAGCAAACAACCTATGTTGAAGAACATGAGAGTTCAAAATGGCATTCCCGATTTTAGTGCAAATTCTACTCAAGCGTAGAAAACAACTAGGTAATTATCAGAGGCAGCGTGGAAAAATCAACTGCTTCCGCTGCTAATTCACCAACACATTTCCTAATTATTCCCAAAGCATTGTATCTGAGCATGTCCTTCTTGGCTCTTTATGCCCATACATTTTTAAAATATGGAATTATCATTCATAGTGCTTCAAAACTTTTCCTTCACAAAGCATGCCATGAACATGTTTCCCAAGATGTAAATAATTAAGCCAGCCAAAGTGGCTCACTCTATAGGGAGTCTGACCTAGTAGGACTGCTGAGAGTTCAAGGCCTGGATTACACACTGAGTCTCACATCGTCCTGTGCTATCGAATAAGAGTTTATTTAAAAAACAAAACAACAACCAAAAAAATTAGATAATATCTACTTAGTTACTGAAAATATTTTCATCTTACTGTAAACTATTGAATCACTTAAACTTGACCTAATTAATATTGGATCCTGTCCTTTTCATGCACTTGTGTCCAATAATCTTCTTATAATAGCAAAAAGTTTAAAATAATTATTTCACAAAGTAAAGGACAATTTATAACATCATGGTTCATAATGGCACCATTCTTGAAAATTAATCAAGTAAATCCCAATTAGGGAAACTTCAACGCTGTGGAAAATCTTGAAGCTACAAAAATTACAAATACTTTTTTATGTAAAAATATAAGGGGGAGGGAAGAGAAAAAAGAAAATAGTCATCAAAATGGAATACAATTGTTTTCTTGGTTATAGGATATCAGATTTGAACATTCTCCTTTGCACTTTTGATTGGTTGGTTGGTTTCTTTTGTTTATTGTTTTGTTTTTGCTTTTGTATGCGTGTGTGGTGGTGGTGGTTTCTCTGTGCAGCTCTGGCCATCCAGGAACCCACCCTTTAGACCAAGCTGGACTCAAACTCAGAGATCCATCTGCCTCTGCCTCCCGAGTGCTGGGATTAAAGACGTATGCCACCACTGCCCGGCTACTGTTTTGTTTTGAGTACTCAGGCTGACTGGCAGGCAACAATCCTCTTCCCTGGGCTGGGATGACAAGCAAGAACTACAGCACCTAGTCTTCTTTGTACACACACTCATGAACGTGCACACACATTTAAATTTGTACTCATACTTGAATCATATGTAACAAACCTGCAATGTTTTTTCACAGGAACTTTTATATAAAACTGAGTTTTTAGAAAAAGTTTTATCCATAAGATAAATCTTAAATTCAAAATTGTACATTCCATAGCTAAAATAATTATGGAAAAAAAAGAAAGTTGGCAGACATCCATGACCTAGCTAGCTTTAAATGAAAGAAGCCAGGCAGTGATGGTGCACACCATTAATCCCAGCACTCAGGAGGCAGAGGCAGGCAGATTTCTGAGTTCGAGGCCAGCCTGGTCTACAGAGTGAGTTCCAGGACAGCCAGGGCTACACAGAGAAACCATGTCTCGAAAAACCAAAAAAAAAAAAAAAAAAAAAAAGAAATGAAAGAAAAGAAAGACTCATGGAGCAAAGTAAGAGTCCAGAAAGAAAGAAATATAAGTCAGGTAATTTTTGACAAAGGTTAAAAGGACCAAAAAAAAAAAAGAAGAAGACATATTTTCAGTAAGTATCGCTAGAACCAAGAAATGGGAGTGGATTAGACAATATCATTCTTATTTTATCCCATACACAAAGTGATTCAACATGTATTACAGACCTAAATATAAATGTGACAAGTATAAACTTCCTACAGAAAAAAAATAAGAAGAAAATCTTAGGGCATCAAAAGGAGAAGCTAGAGCCAGGCGGGAGGCACACACCTTCAATCCCAGCACTTGGGAGGCAGAGGAAGGAGGAGCTCTGAGTTCACGGACAGACACATCTACCCGTTTCATTCTAAGACCATGCTTGCGATTAGGTTAGTTTCTTCATTTATTTATACCTACCTTCTGTATCAGACAGACCACAGAACTACAAAAACAGAAGGGATGGGGAGATGATGAGTTGCTCCAAGGTAGTAACCAGACAGTCTACACACACAAAAGCAGACTATCAGAGTCTGTTAAATTAGGGAGAACACTTCAAGGGTGCTCTGAGTAATCAGGTCAGTGGTGAGGAGCAAGGTTCATCCTCACGCTGAAATTTAATAGGAACATGGCTCAATGCCAGTGTTTACATGTGATGGGATTAAATATGTTCTTGACTTCTCAGACAATTATTTTCATTCATGCAAAAAATTTTTAATTACTTCCATAATTAGACTTTTGCTGTTGAGAGATCTTACAACTTTGAACTACTGTTTTGAATGTTTTGAGTGAATGCTGTGTGTGTGTGTGTGTGTGTGTGTGTGTGTGTGTGTGTGTGTGTGTGTGTGTATCTTCTGTTTTGTCCTTGGTAAATATTTAACTTGGACAAACATTATTCTAATTAAGCCATAAGTGTCAATGTATAAACTTGTTTTAATTAATTTTTTTCTACCAAAAACAAAACAAAAAACAAATCAAACAAACAAACAAGAAAGAAAAGCCAGTTTAAAATTGTTAAATTGGATATTCATCTTCAAAATTTAAAACTTCTACTTTGAGAGATGCTGTTAAAAAAAAAAAAAATTAAAAAAGCAGGCAACAGAGGAAAAATTATTCATAACACTTTCAGAAAAGGGTTTTTATTGAGAATATGTAGAAAACTCTTAAAACTCATAAACAGGGTATGGTGGCATACACCTTTAATCCCAGTAGGGAGGAGACTGAGGCAGATGGATCTCTGTGCCTTTGAGCCCAATATAGTCTACCCACATAGTGTGTTCAGTCAAGTTAGGGATGCACAGTGAGACCTGTCTCAACACAAAACAGACAACGAACTCTAATAAACTAAAGGACACACAAACAACATTTTAACATGGAAAAAATGAGAAAAAAATACTGGGCAAAACCAGGTTTAAGAATGGCTAATCAGCTGCTACTGACTCTTTCCTAAACCAGCATCATTCCTAGCTGCAGTCTAAGTAGTTATCTTTCTTCCACAGCTAAGTGTAGCTCCCTCCACCCAATACCCTTGCAACTCCTTTCTAGAGCAGATGAAAACCAGCACAGATGCTACAACTGGCCAAATGCAGAGAACAACTGACCACGGAGAGCTCAACCTCTCCTGCTATACCTGCAACACAGCCCCTTCATCTAAGGCTCGCAGGGCATCATGAGAGATGAGGAATAGAGACCGTAAGAGGCAGAGGACCAGGATGCCTGCTGGGAGACAGTGTCTTCTATATATGACAGGGAAACTGTACACATGGCACTGTAACAATACAGTGGCCTAAATAAGATCTAAAGAATGACAACATCAGTTGACATGCCAAAATGGACAGGGGGAATCTCACAAGACCTTAACCCTAGATGAAGGAAATCAATGGCTTCTGCTAGGTTAGGTAACAATCATAATTAAAGAACACACCTTGAAAGGGAGTGGGAAGTGACATGTTGGAGGAACATGAAGAGGAAGAGAGAGAACTAGAAATTATGTAAATACAGTAATCATACATGAAACGCTCAAGAAATTAAATCTCTTTTTAAAACGAAGAAAGAAGGTGCGAGAGAGACTAAGTCATTAAGAATATATGTTGCTCTTGCAGAGGAGCTGGGTTTGGTTTCCAGCACCCACATAGTGACTCACAGTTGTAGCTCACAATCATCTGTAACTCCAGTTCCAGAAGTCCATTACTCTAACCTCAGAGGGGCACAAGGCACATACATGGCATACATACATACATATATACATATATACATGCTGGCAAAAGACTGAGACACATAACAGGGCAAGGCATGGTGGTGCAGGCCTTTAAACCTAGCACTGGGGAGGCAGAATATTGGGGATTGGTTCTAACACTTTGTCTTAATTCAGCTCCCAAAAATCACACGGGAATCTGCATGTCCAGATGCCGAGGGTCCCGGTCCCAAATTGGTTTTTGATTAATCAATAAAGAGCCAACAGCCAATGACTGGGCAGGGTGACAGAGGCGGGACTTTTAGGATCCCTGGGCCAGAACTGCAGAGGAGAGAAAGAAGAGAATTGTCGTGCACTGAAGCAGAGGGGTCAGATGTAAAAGCTGCAGGGGAGAGACCATCCAGTAATGTAGGTGCAAAGGGAGACTGGCTGCATGGGGAGAAAGGGCTAACTCAGGAACACCAGAGGGGCGTGTGCTAGCTGCTGGGAGGCTTGGAAGTGCCCAGCCACTGAGCATATCAAAATGTAAGGAGCGTGCGTGCATGCGTGCGTGTGTGTGTATGTGTGTCTGTCTGTCTGTCTTTTCATTTTCGAATCCAGAGAACTCTGCTGGCTGGCAGGACGGGCGATCACCCACCTGGAGCTCAGAGGAGATTAACAAGTCACTCCTACAGCAGAGGAAGTAGACCTCTGTGAGCTGGGACCACTCTAATCTATACAGCAAGTTCTAGGACAGCCAAGACTATAGAGAGAGACCCTGTCTCAAAACACCAAATAAAAAATAAAATAGATTAAATAAATCTTAAAGAAGGAGAGGAGGGCTGGGCAGTGGTGGTGCACGCCTTTAATCCCAGCACTCGGGAGGCAGAGGCAGAGGCAGGTGGATTTCTGAATTTGAGGCCAGCCTGGTCTACAGAGTGAGTTCCAGGACAGCCAGGGCTACACAGAGAAACCCTGTCTCGAAAAACCAAAAAAAAAAAGAAGAAGAAGAAGAGGAGGAGGAGGAGGAGGAGGAGGAGGAGGAGGAGGAGGAGGAGGAGGAGGAGGAGGAGGAAGAGGAAGAGGAAGAACCAGAAGCTGGGAGTGACAGACTAGAATATAAAGGGAACAGAAAGCCACTATATCTATCTTTTTAATTTCTTGAAATTAAAGGACAACAATGCTTTCTCTTTCCTTCCCCTCCATAAAAGTTTGAGTCTCAAGGCAACACTGCACATTTCACATAGGTTTTTAAAGGACAAGCTTGTGAAATTAACTACTACGTAATTCTTTTTTTTTTTTTTTTTTTTGGTCTCTCTACATAGTTATGGCTGTCCTGGAATTTGCTTTATAGACCAGACTGGCTTCAAACTCACAAGAGATCCACCTGCCTCTGCCTCCTGAGTGCGCCGCCACACCTAGCCTGTTTATGTGTCTTGAGTATTTTGCCAGCGTGTATGTACATGTACCACATGTAGGCCTGGTGCCCCACTGAAGTCAGAATAATGTACTGGATTCCCTGGAACTGGCGCCACCATACCCAGCTCTGCTTATCCATGCTTAATAGTGCTTCAAACTAACCTTTGTCATATCTCTCCAGCATTTCCCACCACAGCCAAAATATGTGCACACTTCCTCAGCACCTAGCTGAGATTTCCTACAGAGTTCTAGACCTCTCAATACTCATCCATCCTTGAGAGCAGTGCCTTAATCACAGCACGTTCTCCTTAGCTAACAAAGATGGGCTTCAAAATCTGCAGGCTCAGTTCTGTAACTTCATTCTACAACAGACAGAAAGCAAGGGGAGATGACCTGCAGTCAACCCTCACCTTCCAGGCTCTGGCCTCTATCTATCTTCTTGCTCTAAGCAGCCCTGCCTTCGTTTCCCTCCTCCTCTATGCTATATCTTTGCTCCATTAGATATGCCTTGATCTTGGTTCAAGTATTGATCAAATCTGAGATCATCCAATCTAGCTAACACCCATGGCAGATCAACAGCAAAGCTTTCTACTGGAAGTGCCACAGGAACTAATGGATCACCTTGTCATTATTTTTCAAACATGCAGGTACAAGCCTGGAATTTAGTTCTTTTATGGAAGTTTTTCATGAAAGTTGAATCTGAAGTACCTGTTTCAGGAAGGACTCCAGGGCTGAATGTGCAGCTTTTTTTAATTCCACATTTGTATGGTTACACCACTTTGACAGAACTTCAAATAAAACAACATAGTCATCCAGAAGGCAGGTAGTAAATTGAGATGCATGTAGGGTAAGTAATCGTAAGCCAGCTGCAAATACAAAATCCATTCCATTTAAAATATGTCAACATAAGTCAGAAAAAAAGAAATAAAGCGTCCTGTATATGGTAAAGTTTAAACCACGCTCAAGAAAATTTAGTACAGACAGGCATGGTGGCACACACCTTTAAGCACTCAGGAGGCAAAGGCAGGATGTGCCAGCCTAGTTTACAAAGTAAGTTCTAGGACAACCAGGCCTGTCTCAAAACACACACACACACACACACACACACACACACACACACACACACACATACCACACACACACACACACACACACACGAAGATTCAGTATGCTATCCTAGAATAATCTGGTGATCTCAAAATGTCCTGTAATACCTGTAATGTCTCCACACTGACTTAGGCCTATGCCCTGAAACTGGATCTGGATTTACTGACTCAAAGCAGAATTGAAGCCCCTACGGGCTGAGGACGCAGCTTAGTTGGCAGAGTGTTTGCTTAGCTGCACAAGGCCTTGGGATTGGTAGCTAGCTACATATGGTACATGTGCCTGAAATCTAAGCATTAGGGAAATGGATGTCCTCATCTACATAGTGAAGTGAAAGCCCACCCTAAGCAACCATGTCTCAACAACAGCAATCTAATTAAGTATTTTAATCTCATTAATGATATTTTAATATATACATATATACATATATGTACATATGTATACATGTATTATACACAAATGTGTATACATGTATATATATGTATTTGTGTTTACACATATGTGCATATATACATACATATATGCATATGTGTGTATGTACATATATATATACACATATATATTTTAAATTCTTTTCTATATGAACTTAAAACATTTTTTGCCATTGAGTCTAACTGCACTAACATTAAAAATGTATTTTTTTTTAAATTTTTTTTATTACATATGTGTGTGTGAGCCTGCACAAATATGAAGGCCAAAGGACAATTTGCAGGAGTGGCTTTTCTGCCACTACATGGGTCCTGGGGATGGAACTCAGGTCCTCACGCTTGAGATCAAGTTCCTTTACTCACTGAGCCATCTGGGCAGCCCCTAATATGTGTCTGTGTGTGTATGTGTGTGTGTGTGTGTGTGTGTGTGTGTGTGTATACGTATTATATATTTGATATATATATAGATCATGTAACATGAGTGTTATCATCCCAGTAAGACTTTATGTGCTTCAATTAATGAACTCTTAAAGCTCCATTATAAATAATTACATGTGAAACATCACAGGTACTTTTGTATTTGCTTTCATTCTTACCTAAACAAAACCTTACTCATGATGCTAACTTAAGTAATTTAAACTGTTACCTTATTAAAAACAGAATCTTACCTAAGGGCACAGCATATCGCTTCATCTCAATCTATTGCAGAAAGAAAGAAATCATCACAGATTGAAAAATCACAAGTACAACTGTAAAAGACTTAGAGTAATATTAATACTACCTGCGGACGAATTGCTTTTAATGTAAAACCAAAAATTTCCTTTGAAGTCTGAGGATCTGAGGGCATAACAACAACAGAAGAAGGCTGTTAAAAATTGTAAAACTGCTTATACTCCTTATCAGATACTCGCAAGTGACAGCTTTTCTTAAGACAGACTGATATCTGCAGTAGCTGTACAAATCTCCTATGACTGCAGAATAACTTCTCAACATCACTTGACAGAGCTATAGCTGCAAGTTATGACAGCTTCTGGGGGCAGCGGAGAGAAATCTGAAGTAACTACTTGTGAGGTCAAGGTCTAAATTCTCACTTAGGTTACATCATCTCTCAGAGCTTCAGCTCATCTCATCTACAAAGGAGGCAACTTACAGCTTCTTACAGACAGGAAGGTTAAAAAGTGTGACTCATTCAAGGCCAAACGTACTTCCCTTTCCCCAAAAGATCTCAGGCAGCTGTTCTTCCACATAAAATGCCTGCTTTGGTGGTTTAAATGAGAACACTCATATGTCTGAATGTTTAGTCCTCAGTTAGTGGGACTGTTTGGGAAGAATTAATGAGTGTGGTCTTGTTAGAGTAGGTGTGTCGCTGGGCGTGGGCTTTGAAGTTTCAAAAGCCCATGCCAGGTTCAGTCAGTCAGTCAGTCTGTGTCTCTGTGTCTCTCTCAGTCTGTCTCTATCTCTGTCTGTCTTTCTCTGCATAATGCCTGAAGATCAGGATATGAAGCCCGCAGCTACTGCTCCAAGGTTATGCCAGACTTCTTCCTGCCATTATAATCATAGAGTGACCCTCTAAAACTGTAAGCAAGCCTTCAATTAAATGTTTTCTTCTATAAGAGCTACCTTGCTCTTCTCACAGAAACAGAACACCTGGTAAATGATAGAAATTACAAACGTGAATAAAATATTACTGTGGACCTTCATAATTGTATATCCTGAAGAAGAATGCAGATTATATATTATACAACTATAATGTATGGATCTTCTAGGCAAGCTGACACCACAATAACCTATGTAACTGTCTCCAATCAGAATATTAATTGCAGCTATGCAGCAGACATGGTTTATTCCTAACTGGTTTCTTTGTCTTTCTAACAGTGACTTATATACAGCAGAAAACCATCTGCTCTGATAGATCTCTGTATTAGAAGGCAGACATGATAGGCGCTAAAGGAAAAATGATGTCAGAGAGGCCTTATAGTGTTAAAAATAGCATCACATTTTCTAGCAAAAAATAAGATTTTTAAAAAGTCAACTTTGGAATACAAAACCAAGTTAGTTTGACTATACATTCAAAAAAGGCATTACTGATATAATAGCATCTGGACTGAGTTTGCAAGAGGTTATTATATAAGTTAAAGAACATTTAAATTAAAGTAACTGGAATCGTGGAAATGAGAGTGTACAGTGGGGGAAGGGTGATGAGAGAAAGGGGAGAAGCAACCAAAATAAAATATGTGAAAACTTCACAGAAAAATCTGTTCCTTTGTAAGCCAATGTGAAAAACAATTAAAAAGAAAAAATAACTACAGAAAATTGGTTTAGCAAATTAACTCTGGACACAACATGCACTCACGACAGCAACAAGCATGCGGCAGTGCAGGGGGTCTGGACTGTCACTATCGTGGACTACCACTGTCGCACAGCACAGAGGTCTGACCTTGGCCTCGCAGCGCCCCCTGCTGCCTCTTTTCAAATACGCCACTCAAGCGCACAGCCTCCTACACAAACATCCTCAGATCTATTTTTAATGTGGTAGATTTGCATGATATTCATCATTTTAAAAATGTATAGATATGGCTTAGTAGCATTAAATATCTTCACACTGTTCTGTAATAACAACATGTTCTATGCCTAAAACGTTTTCATCACCTACAACAGAAGGCTGTACCCACTAACCCCCCACCCCAGCTCCTGGAAACTTGTATTCTACTGTATCTCTCTATAATTTCCTACTCATGAACTCGGCTAAGTGGAGCTATGTACAGTTTGTTTTTTGTTTTGGGACTAGCTTATTTCACTGAGGATATCATTAGGATCAAGCAGAGCCTGCAGTACCTTCCTCCATGGACTTGGTGAAGTTGCACAGAAGTGAGGATAGTCCCTTCAGACAGCCGGCTAGGACAGGAAACTTAGGCTCTCTTACTGTGGATGTCATCTGAAAGGGAGTGTTCAGGAAGATATTGCAAAATGAAAACAACAACAATCAAACGAAGACGAGCCCGCAGAAGAGTATTTTCACAGGGAGGATTATACCTGGGTCTTAAGTTCTCCCAGAAAAGCCCGGAACAGGTTTTCTGAATGACTTATCATCTCACTAGGATGAACTTCGCCTAATACTCCCAGGAGCTCATAGACTTTTTCTAAAACTGGAAAATAAGTTGAGAAAAATGAAAGCAAACTACATTTTAAAAAGTAAAATAACAAAGACGCGTAAGTGAGAAGTGAGAGGACGTCCAGTTCAGCCTGGTTTTAGGACCCGCCAGACAGCACAGGGAGCACTTTACAGGCACTTGCTGCCAGCCTGGCCCGCGTCTGAGTCCCGGGACCCACACGGCAGGAGGGGAGAACTGACCCTCCCCAACTGTCCCGACTTCACAACGCACCTGCACATACAGAAGAATGTTTAAATAATGTTCTAAGTAATTTTATAATAAAATATAAAGTATCTAGGTTTTCATCAAATTCTTCCCCAAATTTTATCTAAATCTACTTCTACAAGCTAAGCTACACTTGATGTGTTCTCTACTTAAGGAATCATTTTGTTTCCATTGTGCTTTTTTTTTTGGCAAAAGACCTTCATTGAGGAAATTGTTAGTTAAGATTAATTTGTTAAAATATTTGAAAATAGCATCTCACCTGTATCAGGTAGTTTTGATTTTGATGCAAGTTCTCCATAGAATTTATTAAATAATTCTCCAATCTTAAATTCATCCATGACTCTGGAACTTCTTAGTGTCTTAAGTAACTAAAGAAACAGATTATAGTTTCTCTAAAGAAAAATTATAGGGAAATATCCTCCCCCTCAGCAAAGCTTCCAGTCCTGGCCTGCAGCATACCTGTGCTGCTCTCTTGGGAAGTGACACCTATGTGGGATTATGGGGAAGTCTGAGTGATCAGCAGGAGATCACAGGGGAAAGGCAGGCTAACATAACTGTAACTTCACCAGAGGCCAACATGACTAGAACTTTTCCTCGGAGGCACTCAAGATCACAGACCAACTAAGTCCTATGAAATTCTAAACCAGAAATGCAAAATGACTCAGACTACAAGTGAACATGAGCCCCAGGGAGCACGGAAATACATCAGCCCATCATCACTACTAAGATTTCAAGAAAAAGTCAAATGAAACACAGGAGGTGCTCTTTGGGTACCTAACAGCATCAGATTTGGCCAAGGACAGTAAAAGTGACAAATGGAAAAGCACTAAATTCTCAGCTAATTCTCTCCTTTATGTCTCTTGCAACTTTACATTCTTATTACGCAGAAAAATAGGAGAACAAAACACCAGGAACTGCCCAGTGGTGGTTACAAGATCTACATGTCCTTTATACAATCACAACTCTACCCTCTCCTAATCGCCCACCTAAACAAAACTCCAATTTCCAGTGTCGCGTTACATACTTAACATAAAAACATACTACTGAGAAATATAAAATTACCTTAATCAGAAGGTCTAAGGCTGGAATTTTACACTTAGCAGTTCTATCTTTTACATAAACACTGGTACAAGTATTCTAGGATTCAAAGAGAAACATTCAAAAGGAGATAAAAATCACCAGGATGACTTAAGAACTAAGACTTAACAATACTTAACAAAATTAACTTAACAAAACTATATCTGAGAGGGTAATACCAATGTGTAACATAATAAAGTTTATTAATTAACCATTAAAAGCATAATAGAATATATAAATGTACAGATTAAAAATTACTGAGGCGCCAGGCAGTGGTGGCGCATGCCTTTAATCCTAGCACTTGGGAGGCAGAGGCAGGCGGATTTCTGAGTTCGAGGCCAGCCTGGTCTACAGAGTGAGTTCCAGGACAGCCAGGGCTATATACAGAGAAACCCTGTCTCGAAAAACCAAAAAAAAAAAAAAAATTACTGAGAACTTGGCCAGGCAGTGGCGGAACACGCCTTTAATCTCAACTCTGGAGAGAGTCAGGCAGATCTTTGGCTTACAGGCCAGCCTGATCTACATAATGAGCTCCAGGACAGTCAGGGCTATACAGAGAAACCCTTTCTTGAAAACCAACCAACCAATCAATCAATTTATTTTACTGAAAACTCCAACTCAATATGCTATGGTTGTAATGTTAACTGCAAAAGTAGATGATGCCTCAGTAAGAACTTGAAAAATGAAAAAACAAAAAATACATCATTTCTTTCTACATACATTTCATACTTGTTGTTATACATCAAGAAACAAGCTATAGGCCCAGCTACTTACAGGCTAAGGTGGCACAGGAATTTGAGTAGCTCAGACAACACAGATAGGGAAGAAAGCAATCGAGAACAAGAAAGCAGCAAAGGGGGCTGAAGAGATGACGGCTGTCCTTTGTACCAAACTGGAGGGTGTGGGAGTAGGGGAGACGCCACAGAATATTCGTAAAAATAAATAAAACAAGCGCTATATCAAATAACGTTATAAATTATGACACATTTTGTAAATATTAACTACTATTACTGAAACTTGTTCTTTGTATGCTTTGGCTAAGGCATTATAGCTAAGTTTCCACTGTTAAAAAGCGGTTCTATAAAATGATCTCATAAAGTGTTCTTGAAAGTCTTCATGATTTAAAACATCTAATTTATTATTATGAGAGGCATTATTTAATCTCATATACAACAGTGTATCAAGTATTAACATTACCAAAGCAAGTTCTTCCAACAAAGGTCTTATCAAAACCAAAGTGAATGCTGAATGACACCCTCATTCCTAACATAATCAAGCCAAAATGAATAAGCTCCAATAAAAAAGCTTAAAAAAATAGGAGTCTGAGTTCTCTAACCCACGAACGTAAGATTGAAATTGTCGTGAGTGAGCTCTGACTTTTCCCTCCTCCTTACCTTAATATCAAGAGAGTAATGCATAACCTTCTGGTCAATTTTCTCTAAGAAAACACATAAAAATTTTAGGGCTTCTTCTCTACAATCACGAAACTGTAAGAAATAAATAGAAAATATGGTAAGAATAAGCCACTCCAACAAAGAGGAAGATAAAAGAGACAAAAATCAAAGCATTGCACTTACTTCATCGATGCTAAGTGACTTCCGGATAAATACAAGCAAACCAAACTCTCTGGAAAAAACTAAGGAAATCTGCAGTGCTGGGGCAGGGGGCAGAGGGGAGGAGAAAAAAATTAGAAGTGCCAAGAAACATTTCATAAAAGACCTCTAAAACAGTTGCCTGGTTTCCAAGGCAGTCTTGCAAGTAAGAAAACTAATATGAGGCTGTTACTTTAGAACAATGAAAACAGAAAGTTCTGCATGCTGCTCCACAAAGATGCAGTAAGCAAAATAAGACTTTCTGCCCTCCCTCCACAGTCTTCTCTGTGAGGTCTAACTTCTAGACATCAACTATCAACTTTACAAGGGAATAAAGGTGACAAATGGAATGAGGCTGCTAATTAATGACCTTAAGATGGTAATATACTACTCTATCTGGTGGATCCAATATAATCATATGAGGCTTTACAAGGCGGAAGTTGGTCCCTGTCTATATAAAAACAAAAAGGGAAGAGGAGAAAGGACAAGAGAGGTTTAGACACCTCATGAGATGGGTCTAGCATGCTGCTTGTCACCGTGTTGAAGACTAAAACAGTAAGTGGACACTCTAAACTCAAGAATCACCAGCAAAGAAACAGGGGCTTTAGTCATTTATATAATCTATATAAATGAAGAAATGGGTTGTCTCCTAGACCATTCAGAAAGGAAATCTGCCCGAATACCTTGGTTCTAGCTTGGTGTAACCTATGTCCAGCTTCTGATCACAGTACTTTAAGATGAGTTCTGTTATTTAACATCAGTAAGTTTCTGAGCACAGTTTGCCTGAGCCTTGTAATCCCAGTACTTAAGATGCTAATACAGATTAGGTAGAGATACGGTCTGGGCTGTGTAGGTAGACACTGTCTCAAAAAGATAAAAACAAAAACAAACAAACAAACAAAAAAACCACACCAAAGCCAGGCAGTGGTGGCTCACGCCTTTAATCCTAGCACTCGGGAGGCAGAGGCAGGCAGATTTCTGAGTTCGAGGCCAGCCTGGTCTACAGAGTGAGTTCCAGGACAGCCAGGGCTACACAGAGAAACCATGTCTCAAAAAATCAAAAGAACAAGAAAACAAAACAAAAACAAAACAAAACAAAACCACCAAAAACCAAAAATGCTTTCAGGGTTTCTTGTAGTAATAAGAAACAAACAGTTTATAATCTTTCAATATAATGTGTATTAACAGTAAAATTGGAACTGCCTCCACAAAAATTAATTCTAACCTTGAAACACTGAAAACAGAAAACAAGCCGGGCAGTGGTGGTACACGCCTTTAATCCCAGCACTTGGGAGGCAGAGACAGGCGGATTTCTGAGTTCAAGGTCAGTCTGGTCTACAAAGTGATTTCCAGGACAGCCAGGGCTATACAGAGAAACCCTGTCTCGAAAAACGAAAAAGAAAAAAGAAAACAGAAAACAACTAAAAGTTAGTGTTTATCAAAACAGATCATTCACCACAATCAAGTAGGCTTCATCCCAGGGATGCAGAGATGGTTCAATACCCAGAAATCCATCAATGTAATCCACTACATAAACAAATTAAAAAAAAAAACAAAAAACATATGATCGTTTCATTAGATGCTGAAAAAGCATTTGACAAAATTCAACATCCCTTCCCGTTAAAACTCTTGGAAAGATCAGGAATTCAAGGCCCATACCTAAACATAGTAAAAGCATTATACAGCAAACCAGTAGCTAACATTAAACTAAATGGAGAGAAACTTGAAACAATCCCACTAAAATCAGGGACTAGACAAGGCTGCCCACTCTCTCCCTATCTATTCAATATAGTACTCAAAGTTCAGAGCAATTAGACAACAAAAGGATGCCAAAGGGATACAAATTGGAAAGGAAGAAGTCAAAATATCACGATTTGCAAATGATATGACAGTTTACTTACGTGACCCCAAAAATTCCACCAGAGAACTCCTACAGCTGATAAACAACTTTAGCAAAGTGGCTGGATATAAAATTAACTCAAACAAATCAGTAGCCTTCCTATACTCAAAGGATAAACAGGCTGAGAATGAAATTAGGGAAATGACACCTTCACAGTAGTCACAAATAATATAAAATATCTTGGTGTGACTCTAACTAAGCAAGTGAAAGATCTATATGACAAGAACTTCAAGTCCCTGAAGAAAGAAATCGAAGACCTCAGAAGATGGAAAGATCTCTCATGCTGATAAATTGGCAGGATTAATATAGTAAAAATGGCCAACTTGTCAAAAGCAATCTACAGATTCAATGTAATCCTCATCACAATTCCAACTCAATTCTTCCTAGAGTTAAAAAGAGCAATTCTCAAATTCTTTTGGAATAACCAAAAACCTAGGATATCGAAAACTATTCTCAACAATAAAAGAACTTCTGGGGGACTTACCATACCTGACCTCAAGCTGTACTATAAAGCAATAGTGATAAAAACTATATGGTATTGGTACAGAGACAGGAAGGTAGATCAATGGAATAGAATTGAAGACTGAGACCCACACACCTATGGTCACTTGATCTTTGACAAAGGAGCCAAAACCATCCAGTGGAATAAAGAAAGCATTTTCCACAAAAGGTGCTGGTTCAACTGGAGGTCAGCATATAGAAGAACGCAAATTGATCCATTCCTATCTCCTTGTACAAAGCTCAAGTCCAAGTGGATCAAGGACCTCCCCATAAAACCAGATACACTGAATCTAATAGAAGAGAAAGTGGGGAAAAGTCTCCAACATATGGGCACAGGGGAAAAGTTCCTGAACAGAACACCAATGGCTTATGCTCTAAGATCAAGAATCGACAAATGGGACCTCATAAAATTGCAAAGCTTCTGTAAGGCAAAGAACACTGTCAATAAGACAAAATGGCAAACAACAGATTGGGAAAAGATCTTTACCAATCCTACATCCGATAAAGGGCTAGTATCCAGTACATACAAAGAACTCAAGAAGTTAGACTCTAAAGAACCAAATAACCCAATTAAAAAATGGGGAACAGAGCTAAACAAAGAATTCTCAACTGAGGAATCTCAAATGGCTGAGAAGCACCTAAAGAAATGTTCAACACCCTTAGTCATCAGGGAAATGCAAATCAAAATGACCCTGAGATTCCACCTCACACTGGTCAGAATGGCTAAGATCAAGAACTCAGGTAACAGCAGATGTTGGCAAGGATGTGGAGAAAGAGGAACACTCCTCCATTGCTGGTAGGATTGCAAGCTGGTACAACCACTCTGGAAATCAGTATAGCAGTTCCTCAGAACACTGGACTTGAGGACCCAGCTATGGCACTCCTGGGCATATACCCAAAAGATGCTCCAAAATGTAACAAGGACACACGATCCACTATGGTCATACCAGCCATATTTATAATAGCCAGAAGCTGGAAACAACCCAGATGTCCCTCAACAGAGGAATGGATACAGAAAATGTGGTACATTTACACAGTGGAGTACTACTCAACTGTTAAAAACAATGACTTCATGAAATTCGCAGGCAAATGGATGGAACTAGAAAATACCATCCTGAGTGATGTAATCCAGTCACACAAGAACACCATGGTATATACTCACTGATAAGTGGATATTAGGCAAAAAGCTCGGAATACCCACGATGCAACTCACAGACCATATAAAGCTCAGGAAAAAGGAAGACCAAAGTGTGGATGTTTCAGTCCTACTTAGAAGGGGGACCAAAATACTCATGGGAGGTAGAGGGTGTAAGGGACTTGGGAGGATGAGAAAAGGGGGGCAGGATCAGGTATGGGAGGAGACAGGGGAGATGTACAGAGGGTCAGGAAATTGAACAGAGGTGTGTAGCAATGGAGGATGGAGAGTGGGGGTAGCCACCAGAAAAATCCCAGATGCCAGGAAAGCAAGAGGCTTCCAGGACCCAATGTGGACTACATTAACTGAAATACCCAAATAAAGGGAGAGAGAACCTGTAGAGACCATATCCAGAGGTTAGGCATGGCCCCTGGTTGGGGAATGGCGGCCACCCACCTATCTCCAAAACTTTAACCCAGAATTGCTCCTGTCTAAAGGAAATACAGGGACAAAGAGTGCAGCAGAGACTGAAGGAAAGACCATCCAGAGACTGCCCCACATGGGGATCCATCCCATATGCAGACACCAAACCCAGACACTATTGTGGATGCCAAGAAGTACTTGCTGACAGGAGCCTAATGTAGCTGTCTTTTGAGAGGCTCTGGCAGAGACTAACCAATACAGATGTGGATGCTTGAAGCCAACCATTGGACTGAGCTTGGGGTCCCCAATGGAGGCATTAGAGAAAGGACTGGTGGAGCTGAAGAGGTTTGCAACCCCATAAGAAGAACAATAATATCAACCAACCAGACCCCTCCAGAGCTCCCAGGGAGTAAACCACCAACCAAAGAGTACACATGGAGCAACTCATGGCTCCAGCTGCATATGTAGCAGAGGATGACCTTATCTGGCAACAATGGGAGGGGAGGCCCTTGGTCCTGTGAAGGACCCCCAGTGTAAGGGAATGCTAGGGCAATGAGGCAGGAGTGGATGGGTGAGTGGGGGATCACCCTCATTGAAGCAGTGGGAAGAAGGATGGGATAGGGGGTTTGTGGAGGGGAAACCAGGAAAGGGAATAACATTTGAAATGTAAATAAATAAAATAGCCCCCCCAAAAGTTCACATTTTATGTTGTGTTTTCTCCATCATTACTAGGTCCTCGAAAATGCATAATTACTATATAGCATCTAGTTCAAACTTTTGTTCACCTTTAAAAAAACAATAAACAAACAAACAAAACCTAAGATCTCACTATATAACCCTAGCCGGCCTATAACTCAGATCTGCCTGCCTCTGCCTAGGACTAAAGGCCTGCAACACAACATCCAGCTAGTTTACATAGATGTGCATTGAGATTTTAAAAAAAGTCTGCATATCTGTTTAAGAAAGGAATACAGTTTTTACCCAGAACATTATCAGTTTTGTTTTCTGTGGTAGTACTGGGGATTGAACCCATGGCTGCATGCTTACCAGGTAAACACTCTACCACTGATTTGCTAGCCCTCACCTTTAAACTTAAAAACATTATCTGGGGACCTGGGCCAGTGGTTAAGACCAAATCCTACTCTTCCAGAGAACTGGAGTTCAGTTCCCTGCACTCACATCTGGTGTCTGGTAACTATCTGTAACTCCAGCTCTACCTTGTTTGGTCTCTATATAGGTAACTGCACACCCATAAAGCGCACGTGTGTGTGTATACACACACACACACACACACACACACACACACACACACAAAGACAGAGAGAGACAGAGGGGGAGGGGGAGGGGTAGGAGAGGGGGAGGGGAGGGGGAGGGAGAAGGAGAGGGGAGGGAGGGGAGAGGGGAGGAGAGGGGGGAGGGGGGAGGGGGGAGGGAGAGGATCTCATTTGGGGGATAGGAAGAGTTCAAAAATGTAGGAAGATCACATGCTAGAGACCAGTCTGGGTTAGTTCAAAAGAAAATATTTTTTAAGGCTGAAATGAGACATTTCTACAAAGAAAATTAAGTTATCATGAAGGCGTTACTAAATGGTTAAAAGGAACAAGGCACGTGTGGTACCTCACATCTATAACCCCAGCATTTGAAGGCTCATTCTACATACATGGTAAATTCCAGACTAGGTTGGACTATATTGGAAATACCTAACTCAAAAAATAAAAATGTCAAAGGAACTGCATGACTTTCATTAATTCTTGCAATTATTCTGAAAACATGGTGCAACGAATAAAGGATTCTGTAAAGGTCCTACTGAGTTCAAGCGAGTTTACTTTGAAAGAACATACTTCAGTCTCGCACTCTCATCCAACTTTGGATAAAAATGACTACCAAATCTGGGGATCCTTTTCCAACACCTGTTTTAAAACATCTTCCTCAGATGCTAGGGAAAAAGCAGTATACACATCTACCGATTCCGCAGACTTCACGGGACGTTGACTACACGCACGGAGAGAAACGCTGAGCCCTCCGTCTGAGGGCAGGTAAATTGGGGACCTTACCCACCCTGCACTGCGGAGCTAGTGCTCAGCACGCACTCCTGCCCCAGGCTACGGATCAGCTGGTAACTGGCCCCGGCAGCATTGCAGCGGTCTGCTGAGGACACGAACTCCTGCAGCTGCAGTAGCCAGCACCGCACGCCAGTTCCCGCGTCCGCCATAACGCCGGCACCGCTTCGCGCATGCGCATCTCAGCCCCCTTCCCAGCCCGCTGCTGAAGGCCCTGCGGAAACTGCTCCCTTAGAGTCTCGCGGGAGGGGGTGAACGCACGCACCAGCCTACAGGTCTGTGGCGCTTAATTTGTGTACGTCGGGACACAAAGGGACAGCACCAGTCTAACCAAGCGAGATACTACGAATTGGTGCTTGGACTCCAGACGGCTCAGATGTAAACACACCCCACAAACAAGGGGGTTGTGCCCAGCACGGGTTTCCCGCCAAAGCGCAATCCCGCGGCAGGCTAGCCCATCCGAGGCGAGGGACGTGCAAAGTGATTCGCCCGTCGCCTTGCACTGGCGCCTTCCGGAGGCGGAGCTACACGCCCCTGCCTCTGTGATTGGCCGGAAGCCTCCTCTCAGGGCACACCTACATCTGCTCCTGGATGCGCAGTGGCGCTTTCCGGAGGCGGAGCTACGCGCACTTGCCTCTTTGATTGGTCAGGCGCCGCTGGGCGCTGTGACGACAGAACGGCTGGCGGGAATCGCATTAACCTGCGGTCTCAGGAACTCTTCCCTGCGTGGGCGCTGAGCTCTGACTTACCCTGGTGTCCGCGTTTGCAGCTAACTCAGGTCCGAGCTACGAGAGGTCCGGGAGGGGGACAACTGAGAGCCAGATTTCTCTTGTCGCGCAGCTACCACAGCACCATGTCGTCCCCGGCATCCACCCCGAGCCGCCGCAGCGGCCGACGTGGACGACTCACCCCAACCCAGTCCCGTGAGTTCCCTCCCCCATCTGTCCCCCTTTCCACCTCGTGTCTCTTCCGGCGGCACTGTGGAAAGTCCTGAGTCCTTCGAGCCTGGTGTTTGGTTGATAAGCCTTGGGCATATAGTAGCCTCCGTTCACCCAGATACAAATGACTCTGGGCGCTCATCATGCCTACACCTTTTCCCTCTGTTCCAGTTCGGGAGTTTTGGGTGGTTTTTTTTTGGGGGGGGGGCTGTTTAAGTAATAAGACTACTCTAAGAGGCACTTCCTGGGAGACTAAGCATGAGCGTTGATAGTCTTTTGTTTTGGTTTGTATGACGGAAGTTCGAAGTGAGGAAAGCAGGTCGTCTCCCAGTCGGAGACGTAGAGGGGAAGATTCTTCCACCGGAGAGCTGCCGCCAATGCCCACCTCACCAGGAGCGGACCTGCAGAGCCCAGCTGCACAGAATGCCTTGTTTTCCAGCCCTCCTCAGATGCATTCTTCAGGTAGGTCAGCTGTCGGGTTTGCTGGCTTAACAGTTGCTATGATGCCTAGGCATTCATCTGTGTACACCGATTCTTCACCGAAACACCTGGGGAATGAAGCAGAGTTGGTACATGTTAGAACTAGTGAGCAAAGAAAGCATATTCTATAGAACTACATTTTAGCTATGAAAGGTTGCAATAAGTATTCTGTTTATATTGGCAAACAGCATTCTGAAGTTGGGATTTGATGTGCTATGGGGATTTCATGGTAAAGCTAAATATGTTGTTTTTATAGCTGTTCCTTTGGACTTTGATGTTAGTTCACCATTGACATATGGCACTCCCAGCTCTCGAGTGGAAGGAACCCCAAGAAGTGGGGTGAGAGGCACACCGGTGAGGCAGAGGCCAGACTTGGGCTCAGCACGAAAGGGTTTGCAGGTGGATCTGCAGTCTGATGTAGTGAGTACAAAGCAGCTCTCTGATGGCATTGTCTTGAGAGCATAAAGTAGGTCATTCCATTAACATGTTTCTTTCTCTATAGGCAGCAGCAGAAGACACAGTAGCAAGTGAGCAGTCTCTAGGCCAAAAACTTGTGATTTGGGGAACAGATGTGAATGTGGCGACATGCAAAGAAAATTTTCAGGTAAGCTTATATACACTAAAACTCAGTCCAGAGACTTTGGGAGAAAGTATAACCAAATGTAAATAGCCATAATGCATAACAGCAGGTTGTTGGTGGTTTAGAATTTATTCCTCAAAAGGAATTTATGCCATGCAGAACATGGTGATACACTTTTTTTTTCTTAGTTCTTGGTATTTCAAGATGGTTTCTCTATGTACCCCTGGCTGTCCTGGAGCTGGATCTGTTAACCAGGCTGGCCTGAAACTCACACATGCCTATACCTTCTGAGTGCTGGGATTAAAGCTGCATGGCACCATAACCAGCTAGGTGGTAATCACTTAATAATCTCTTAAGCTCTGGGGCAGAGGATTACTGCAAGTTAAAGTCCTGCCTGGGCTTTTTAGTGAGATCCCTATCTCAAACCCAAAAAAGAAAAATTATTTTTATGTGCAGATAGATATATACTCAAAAAAATTTTTTTTTTACGTATTTATTGCTGGAGGTGGGGCATGCCACTCATAGCTTTTATGTGGAGGTTCAAGGCCAGTTTGTAGGGGCTGGTTCTTTCCACCATGCAGGTCCTGGAGATCAAACTCAGGTTGGCAGGCTTCCTGTGAAGTATCCCTAGTTACTGGCCATCTTGCTGGTCTCAGTTTTCTGCATTTTAATAATAATTACATATTCCTGAGTTCATTAACACTTAATGTTTTTTCTCCATCAAGAGGTTCCTTCAGTCTTTTACTGATCCTCTGGCCAAAGAAGAAGAAAATGTTGGCATAGATATCACTCAACCTTTGTACATGCAACAACTTGGCGAGGTAACCAAATATGATTTACAAGTGAAACTCTTGTATTTTGAGATAATATAATTAGTAAAATATGACTTGTCCGTATATCTTACAGATTAATATTACAGGAGAGCCATTTTTAAATGTGAACTGTGAACACATAAAAGCATTTGGCAAAAATTTGTATAGACAACTCATCTCCTACCCACAGGTAAGAATTTAATTTTGAGCTTCCTGATTATAGTAAATGTTGCTAGCAAGCAGAATTACATCTAGGTAAAAAGGATGCTTGCAAAGGTTGACTATTTCTTAAAACTGTTTTACTACAGTTAAAGTGAGAAGTATTTTTTTTTTTACATTCACTAATTGGTAGTATTTTTTTAAAAATAGTCTTATTAGTGGTGTCATGGATTTCATGAAGTAAATAATCATTTTAGGGTGAGGGATGGGGTGTTAATTGGAAGCCAGTGAGGCAGGGTAGTGTTAAAGAGTAGTTTTGTAGTTGAACAGAACCTTGAACTCCTGATTCTGTGGAGCTCAGAAGAGGGTTTCTGACCCCTAGAGCTGGAGTTAAAGGGGCCTATGAACCACCTGATAAAGTGCTGAGACCTGAGTCCTGTCATCTAGCAGAGCAACAAGTGCTCTCAAATCCTGAGTCATCTCTTCATCCTCTTCATCTTTATATTTGTTTTTACAGGAAGTTATACCAACCTTCGACATGGCTGTCAATGAAATCTTCTTTGACCGATATCCTGACTCCATCCTAGAACATCAGATTCAAGTCAGACCTTTTAATGCATTGAAGACAAAGAGTATGAGAAACTTGAATCCAGAAGGTAATATATTTAGTAGTAGAAAAATGCCTTATGTAGGAAGAGATCTCAAGGATTGTGTAGTGGATAATGATAATTTAATGAATTATAAGTTGAAAAGATTTATTCTGGTTACTTTTATGAACTTGGCATGCAATTTTTTAACTTAAGTGGAATACCTGATAGAAATGACTTAACAATTCGTTACTGTAAAATTAATTTGTCCAAATACAATAAATCCCTAGTTAGTAGGTATGCACTGTTTTAGTCATTCAAGAAAAATACTGAAGCCAGCAGAGTGGCTCAGTTATAGAAGCAATTGCTGAGCAAACCTAATGATCTGAGCTCTTCCTTAAAGAATTCTAGCTGGGAGGTAAATAAAACATGAGCAGAAGATAAGTGTCTGTGCCTTAGGGAATAGACAAAGTCCTGGACCTACAGAGGAATAGCTGGTCGTGAAAGATAATGGAGTTTGAAAGGTGAATGTGGTAGAATTGCTTTGAGATAACAGACAGCAGGCATGAAAGTAGAAAATGCTGTTTGTATCTGTGGCTGGCTGAAGCAGGGATTTATGAGATAGTGTAAGTCTCCTTCCAAAGTAGGTAGGGAAGTTTTAGGAGAGAAAGATGTCCTACACATGTGACTCAGTGAGGCACATGGCACATGAATTCATTTAGATTCTGATGGTGGCTCAGTTCTGGGACATTAGAATCCTAGCTTGGACATTTTATGTGCTGTAACTGGTACGAATTGTGTGTGAAGGCTGTAATGTGAATTAGTGGTAGGTCACTCATCTATGTGTGTACCTTAAAAAAGAGAATGAGTGAGGGAGATGACTCCTAGGTAAAATCATACTTTTACAAAAAAATCATACTTTTAGAAAGCAAGAATTGAGCCGGGCAGTGGTGGCGCACGCCTTTAATCCCAGCACTTGGGAGGCAGAGGCAGGCGGATTTCTGAATTGGAGGCCAGCCTGGTCTACAGAGGGAGTTCCAGGACAGCCAGAGCTACAACAACAACAAAAAAAGAAAGCAAGAATTGCTGGGTGATCAGCTGATTTTAGAAGTTGGCAAATTGCATATAAATTTTAAGGAAAAAAAGGGTTAGCTGAGAGTGACAAAAAAGTAGGTGGAGGAAATGGATGAGGTGTGTTTAAATGCCTTGAGTCAGCACTGTGTACTCTCGGGATGGGAGGGCCTCTGAGTCCAGCCAGGGTGTTAAGGAAGGGGCAAATAGAGGAGAGGCGTAGACAGTAGTAGAAATAAAGAGTAAGAGTGTGACTGAAGCTTGTTTTGTAGATAGTGTCCCTGCTGAGAGGCAAAGTGCTTTTCTTCTTGTAGGCACTAACTACAAAAATAGATGAGTATATTTATGACGTCCTCAACTATGTCCTTGCTCCATTGTGTAGGTGACAGAGAGAGGCTCAGAGTATCCCCGGGGTCATAAATGCTTTGTTCGTGTTGTCCAGGTCTACAGTCCAGGCTGTTCATGTGTGTAAGGACATGCTATACAAGCCAGAGGAAATGTAGGGTATCATTTCTAAAGGGCTCTCCACCTTTTTTTCATTGTTAGCGAAAGGGTTTTTCACCAGCAAGTAGACTAGACTATCTGGCTGACCAGCAAGCCCTAAAAATCTTTGTTTTTGTCCTCCCTGGTGCAGATATTATAAGCAGACTCTCCCCCAAACCACAAACATTTTCAGCCCAATTTTTACCTGAGATTTCAGGTCTCCCAGGTGGCTTTGTGAGTGAGATGAAAGTCTGAGAAACAATGTACGTACACATCAAACTTCTCACCCGTTGATGTCTTCTAAGCAGCACACCTGAGGAACAAAGGGTCAGTTATGGGCCAGCAGTGAGCAAGGATGGCTCAGTGGGTAAGCCTGACCACATGAATTAGCTTCCTAGCACCAGCATAATAGAAGAGACCTGACTTTACTTGCACTGTGGCATGCATGTGTTCATATACTCAGAAGAAAGAGAGAGAGGAAGAAAGAGTAAGGAAATGGTAAAATTAAAAAGTTCAGAAGTATACTGGTGCTGAGAGCAAAGCAGGCTGGACATAGGCAGAACATCCTAGGCTGGTTCTGAGGATACTAACCAGCTGCTCCTGGTGACATGCATGCTGGATCTCTTGGTCCTCTGTATTTCTGCTTGAGTTAAGATTCTGCTTTAGCGGCAGACCCAGGCCTGGGTCTTCCTGGGGGAAGTGGCTGGTGGACAGGCCAACCTTTCTCCCGTTACAGACATCGATCAGCTCATCACCATCAGTGGCATGGTCATCAGAACATCACAGCTCATTCCCGAGATGCAGGAGGCCTTTTTCCAATGCCAAGTCTGTGCCCACACCACCCGGGTGGAGATGGACCGAGGCCGGATTGCTGAGCCCTGCACTTGTGTACACTGCCACACTACCCACAGCATGGCACTGATCCACAACCGGTCACTGTTCTCTGACAAGCAAATGGTATGTGGCCACTCTGCACCCGGGATGAGGTCCCCCAACACACACTGCAACACCTGTGTTCTGCCTCTGTCTATATCCTTCCTCAGCTAAATTTAATTTGTCACTTTACCCTTAACCTTCCTCAGTGGAGTTCTCTTTCCATTTGTATTGGTTTTGTTAATGACTTGTATTTAGAGCACACTGAGGCTTCAGTATTGCTATGCTACGTCCCACACATTGTATAGGCTATATACAAAGGTCTGGAATTGGTTTTCATGGTACTTTTTTTGTTTCTCAAGTTTTTCTCTTTATTCTTCAGATCAAACTTCAAGAGTCTCCTGAAGACATGCCTGCTGGGCAGACACCTCACACTGTCGTCCTTTTTGCCCACAATGATCTTGTAGACAAGGTTCAGCCAGGGGACAGAGTGAATGTCACAGGTAAGAATGTAGGCTTGTAGCAAAAAGACAAAAGTTATGCTATTATTTACTACTGTTTAACCTTTTTAAGTTCTCAGATGCAGGTTTTAGAACTCAGGGTCCTGGTGGGCCCTTGCTATGTAGATCTGTCAGAACTTTGCATATGTCTCGGATTGGTAATGTTGATGTCACGAGAGCCGCTCTTTAGGGAGCATTTCATAACTTAGGGACAGAACACCAACTTGGGGCATCAATGCTTTTCTACTATTTCCTGCGTGTACAACTAAGGGTTTAACATGACTTACAGAGTAGAGGGGGACAGAAGGACACTTTGTACATATGGCAAAGCTATTGCTGACTTTTTGATTGTTACAGTTCGTTGTTAATTTGTGTTTCTAGATTCTAAATTCTGTCTCTTCACATAAAAAGTGCCCTGTCTTCAATGCCATTTGCATGTGGCAGACTTTCCACATTTTGGAGGAATAGAGGCACTTGGTCAAGGGTGATGGGTAGAGTAACAGCATTGTCCTTTGTGGGGAATTTAATCCAAGGATCCCTGGATCCTGAGTCGGGCTCACTATCCCAGCTACTCAGTGAGTCAGGATTTCTTCCCAACATAAAAAAGAGCCATACAATCCAATCTTGCCCTTAGTTTACTCATCAGTGCTCTATCACCTAGGAACAAGACCGGGCTGTCCCAAATGTCATTAATAATAACCTAGTCCATATTACTCTATGGGTGAAGTGCAATCTGGTTTGCATTTTTTAAATGTTAAGTACTACTTTTTGTTGCTGTTGGTTTTGGTTTTTTGTTTGTTTTAAATTGTGTATATTGGGGTGAAAATCAGAAAAATAGCTTATGGAAGTCCTCTTGTTCTTCCACATTGGGGCCTAAAGATTGAATTCAGGTCATCAGGCTCTGCTGAAGCACCTCCATAGCTCTCTAATCTGGGTTTCTTCTGTTTTTAATGAGAATTGAATTATCTTGTTAAAGGATCACGATCTGAGCTGTAAGGATGAGAAGGAGATCAGGCTCCGTCCTCAAGGAGTAGAGGGCCTAGGAAAATAGTTGAGTGGATCAAGGGTACTTGCCATGCAGTTCTGACGACCTGAGTTCCTTCCCTGAGTGTCCTACGTGATGGAAGGAGAGAACCAGTTCCCAAAAGGTGTCCACTGAACTCCACATACCACACCCTGGCACATGAGTGCATACACACAGGCATCTTACACGCTAATAATAAATTAAAGCTTTTATTTTTTTTAAAGCAACAGGAAATAAAATTACTGTGAAGTTCAAGGCTAGTATGAAACCCAAAGAAGAGCATCAGATATACCAGTTTAACAAAACCTTCCTTCTTAGAGATTGTATACATTTAGAGTGGTTTAAGTATTATTTACCACTTAATTTCTCTGAATTACCTTCTTTGGGGTGATGGTGGCATGCAGTGCCAGGGGTCAAGCCTAGGGCTTTGCACATACTAAGCAAATGTTCTCCTGTGAACCATAATTCCAGCCTTCATTTTAGGTTCATGAGAAGATAGCAGAAAATATCACTTTCCTAGTATTAGCCCTAAATTGTCATTTTCCCTTCACCTTTAAGTCAGTAGGCTGTCTTGCTATTCATTAAATTATTTTTAAAAGATTTGGGCTTTTAGGCTTTTCACTTCCCAGTTTTTGGTGGGGGCTTTAGCATTTTGTTCAGCCTATTACTAAGTAAATTATTTTTGCTTTTAGCTTAGGGAAATGACATTACTATATTAAATACTGTCATGACGCAGCCTTTTTGTTTTTCACTTTGAACCTACAATTGTGTACTGAGTAGGCATGCAGATAGTTCCCTAAGCTCATACAACACAGATGGTTACGAATATCTTTGAATCTGTTCTTAAAAACCTGAGTTTCTGACCCCCTTGGCCATTTCTTCTGTATCTTGACTTTCTTTCTTTTTTTTTTTTTTGGTTTTTTGAGACAGGGTTTCTCTGTGTAGCCCTGGCTGTCCTGGAACTCACTTTGTAGACCAGGCTGGCCTTGATCTCAGAAATCTGCCTGCCTCTGCCTCCCGAGTGCTGGGATTAAAGGCATGCGCCACCACTGCCCAGCGTATCTTGACTTTCTTAATGGAGGCCTTAGCCTGGGAGACTAAGAGGTAGTAGGTGCTCAAGTGAGACGGAGCCCCCAGGTACTGCACATTGCTTTTGCTGACCACTGAGCTTACAGAGGAGGAGTAGAATGCTAATGTTGTGTCTCCTATATGTGTTCTTAGGCATATACCGAGCAGTACCCATTCGAGTTAATCCAAGAGTGAGCAACGTGAAGTCTGTCTATAAAACCCACATTGATGTCATTCATTATCGGAAAACGGATGCAAAACGTCTGCATGGCCTTGATGAAGAAGCAGAACAGAAACTTTTTTCAGAGAAACGTGTGAAATTGCTTAAGGAACTTTCCAGGAAGCCAGATATTTATGAGCGGCTTGCTTCAGCCTTGGCTCCTAGCATTTATGAACATGAAGATATAAAAAAGGTAGCAATTGAGTTTTTAGCTTGGTATTGAGATTCATAGTTATTTAGAATCAAGTAACTGAAGATCCATTTGCCACTCTTACTCTTCCAGAGGTAGGAACTGTTTGCTCTGTAACAGCAAGGCACTGACCCCTGCCTTGGTTGATAGTTGAGGGTTACTGTTCTGTTGTATATAGACTTACCTGTGCTGTGCATATTCGTGGTTTTAGTGTTACTGTTTTGTTGTTTATAGATCCATCTCTGCTGTGCACATTCATTCGTGTTCCTAAACCTAGGAGGCTATGTGGGGTCAGAACAGGGATTCATGCTAGTCAAGTTTTTGGGTAATGTCTACTTAGGTTTATATTGGTTAAGAATATTTAGACTGGCCTAAGCACTCTTAGATGATTTTGGTGATACTTTGAACTTATAAAATAGAAAAGTACCTCTAAAACATAAGCTAAACATATACTGTACAACAAGTAAATGTTTAGATGTATTTATTTGTTTTTTAGGGAATCCTACTTCAACTCTTTGGTGGAACAAGGAAGGATTTCAGTCACACTGGAAGGGGTAAATTCCGTGCTGAGATCAACATCCTTCTGTGTGGTGACCCTGGCACCAGCAAGTCCCAGCTGCTACAGTATGTGTACAACCTGGTCCCCAGAGGCCAGTACACGTCTGGAAAAGGCTCTAGTGCAGTTGGTCTCACAGCCTATGTGATGAAAGACCCTGAGACCAGGCAGCTCGTCCTCCAGACAGGTGCCCTTGTCCTGAGTGACAATGGCATATGTTGCATCGATGAGTTTGATAAAATGAATGAAAGCACAAGGTCCGTGCTGCATGAGGTCATGGAACAACAGACTCTGTCCATTGCAAAGGTGAGTGCTGATGTCCACTGTGACTGCAGGCTCACAACAGTTTGCAGTTAAAGTTCTATTTCGAAACTTCTTACATTAGTTGCTTTTACTCACTGATATGTATGTAGTACTTACAAACTTGAGTTTGTGTTAAAGTTACTACGAGTTTCCTTTCTGATCTGAAAACTGTGGCTGGAAGGCTGGCTCAGTGGTTAAGAGCAGTAGCTGCTTGGCCAGAAAACCTGGATTTGAATCCTAGCACCTACATGTGGCTCACAACCATCTGTCTTCTATAACTGCAGTTCCAAAGGATTCAGTGCCCTTCTGAACTCCAAGATTACCAAGCACACATGTAATGCACAAACATGTATTCAGGCAAAATACCCAGTACATAAAATGTAATTTAAACTAAAAATGTAGCTGCAGAATGAATATGTGTAAGTTCAGTCCTAGATGTGAGTCTGAGCACAGGATGCCATCTTTGTGCACCAATGTCAGTGAGACTAGGAAAGCAGAGCCAGCAGAGGTCAGAAGAAGACGGGTTTCCTCCTTATGGCAGTCAGGAAAAGGCTTCTAACTACACTGCTTCCTCTGATAGGCTGGGATCATCTGTCAGCTCAATGCGCGCACCTCTGTCCTGGCGGCAGCAAATCCTATTGAGTCTCAGTGGAATCCTAAAAAAACAACCATTGAAAATATTCAACTTCCGCACACCTTGTTGTCAAGGTATTAAAACATTTCTGTATGATAAATGCTTCTGTTTGCTTATTCATAGAATTGACAGCTGGAGATTGAAAAGCAGTCAACAACTGCTAACAGTCTCTTCACTGACATTAAACACTGACTCATTTAGGTTGGTCAGGCCTCTTGGCAAGACTTACGTGTCTTAGTTCTTTGACTAAATTTGCTTTGTTTCTTGTACTAGAGATTTAATGAAAGGCCTCCCATGTGTTAGGCCCTCCTTATATCTTCAAAACAGTTGAAAGTGTTTTTATCTAAATACAATATTAATATTTCTCAGAGGAGAGTTTTAAACTTTTCTACTTTGCTCTTAGCTAGGCAGGACTAAGGATTGGTCAGCTGGAGATGTGGCAGCTTTCTGTGAGCATATGGACAGTACAGTTGATGATGGCTTTAATGCCTTTTAAGTCCTGTATGTAGGTATGTTGGTTTCTCAACTAGGAAGTCAGTATTTTTCTCTTGTCTTGTCAGGTTTGATCTCATTTTCCTCATGCTAGACCCTCAGGATGAGGCATATGACCGGCGTCTAGCTCATCACCTGGTTTCATTGTACTACCAAAGCGAGGAGCAAGTGGAGGAGGAGTTCCTGGACATGGCCGTGCTGAAAGACTACATCGCATATGCACATAGTACCATCATGCCCCGGCTGAGTGAGGAGGCCAGCCAGGCTCTCATTGAGGTAACCAGGCTATGAAACATAAGTTTGTAGCTCTGGATGAGTCATCTGTTTCTTCACTTTGCTTGTTTTTATCAAGTAAGAAGTTGTAGAAATTTTTAATGCTAATCCGGGGTTTCTACCCTGCTTTTGATCATTTAGTTCCTAGATAAAAGACACACAACTTTTATATTTACAGTAAACCTTAAACAGCACAAGAACTGGGCAGATACCTATCCTCTATGCGATTATGTCTGTTTCCCAGCCAATAATCCCACTATATAATGTGCCATGTTTCGTCTGGGCTGCTCTTAAATCCAACTAACCAATCCACGTGGCCATTATTTCATGACCTACCTAACCCATGGCGGCTCCTTCCTCTCTTCACCTTCTTCTCCCCCTTATGGTTCTCCCCCCATCAGAAGTCCAGAGCCCTAAACCCCACCTGTGTCTCTTCTGCCCAGCTATTGGCTGTCAACATCTTTATCCACCAATTAGAAATAACTTGAGGACAGGGTCACGTAGTGTCACTTGGGTCTAAGTGCAGACTCTGTCCTGCTGGCGCTCTCTGGGGCAATCAGGTCTTGGGGGCTGACACTTAGCATTACAATACATAGCAAAAGACCAAACCTCAACATTAAGATGAGTGATATTTAGATTCCCACATATTATAAGCTGGGCAGGAGTGGTCTAGGGCTGAGTATTATAGCATGCCCTTTGATGGGCTTACACCCTAGCTAGATTACAAAAGGCTAGGTAAAGGCTACGATGGTAGTGATTTTTTTATTCATATCATGAAATAAATGAAACTACATGTAAAATGATTTAATTCTCTTTGAAACATTATCCAGTTACCCTACATGCCTTGCAAAGTGGATCTTTTGGCTGTCATTTGCCAGGCCTTTTCCTACAGGCCCTCTGATTCATTCTTTTCCTCTGCCAGTGTTTACTCTGCTTGTGTTTGGTGGTGGTGGTAGGGTGTGTGTGTCTGTCATGTATGTATGTATGTATGCAGGTATGTATGTGTTTGGTGCTGCGGGTTATACTCATGGGGGCCAGGCATGCATTCTTTTGAGTTACATTGCCAACCTTCTGATATCTATCAGTATTCACAAGATGTCTGCAAGAAGTCTTTCTGTCAAACATTGCATATCACCATATATAGATGTAACAATCTGTGTTTCTGTGTGGGTGAGTTCCAAGTCCATAGCCTAGATCCAGTTTGTAATTACCTACAGTAACCCTCCACTGCAGGCAGACCGGCTTCCAGTTACTTAAGAGAACCCTAACTCTTTGATGTCATCCTTGAAGCTTAAGGTTCTTGTTGCCAGCGGTTTCACTTGGTTTTTTGTACCTTCAATAGGCTTATGTAAACATGAGGAAGATCGGCAGCAGCCGGGGGATGGTTTCTGCTTACCCTCGACAGCTAGAGTCATTAATTCGCTTAGCAGAAGCCCATGCTAAAGTAAGATTTTCAAACAAAGTTGAAGCGATCGATGTGGAAGAGGCAAAACGCCTTCACCGGGAGGCTCTGAAGCAGTCTGCAACTGACCCCCGTACTGGCATTGTGGATATATCTATTCTTACCACAGGTTTGTTACTTGCTTTGAACCAGAAACTTAAAATCAAAAGAGAGTCTCTCCCCTGGTGTTTTATATCTATTAAAATCCATTTCAAGGGAGAAGCAGGCAGGCACATATGTTTGTCCCAGTTTTGCAGAAAGCTGAGGCAGGAAGGTTATATGGACCCAGGAATTCTAGGCAACCTGAGGCAGCATAGTAAAGCCCTAACTCAAAGAATTTGATCTCCTAATAAGTATGATTATACTTGCTAAACAGCTTATATATAGGCTTTCAGTGGCAAGTAGCTAATGATAGATAAAATAAACTAACAAAACCTCATGCTCTTGAATGCGCTCTGGCATTTGGCTGTTCTACCTTTCTTGGCAATACTACTGAAGGGATATTTATGGGAATCTAACATTTCACTTACTCATGGTAGAAACATTTACCATTGATTTCTTTTTGAAATAGGAATGAGTGCCACATCTCGTAAACGGAAAGAAGAATTAGCTGAAGCATTGAGAAAACTTATTTTATCTAAGGGTAAAACACCAGCCTTAAAGTACCAACAACTGTTTGAGGATATTCGGGGACAATCTGACACAGTAAGTGTTTATATGTGTATTATCTATGTGTGTAAGTAATAAATATACAAAAGTGCCTCTTCCATAAACACATTAAGAAATACTTAATTAAAATGTTAGTACACCGTTTGGAGTTTAGATTTGTTTTAGGGATGAAATATTTATTTGCATGACCTTTTGCAATTAAAGATGAATTGTTAGTTTAAAAAAATTGTTGGTCAAAGTCAAGGCCTGCCGGTTTTAGTTTTATAACACTTTTTTACTTATCCTTGCCTGCATTAGCATGGTGAAGGCAGAGCTTAGAAAGGACAACAGACACCTAGTCCTTTAAAGAAATGTTTGCACTTTGACATCCTAATTTACAGGATAGGAAATGCTTTCTAGCAGGGTTGATAAGATGGCTCAGTGGGTAAAGAAGATACCTACCACTAAGCCTGATGACTGAGTTCTATATCTGGGACCTGTGTGATAGAAGGAGAGAACTGACTTTGGAAAGCTGTCCTTTAACTTCCACTTATAACCAGCCCACAGGCACAAAAAATAAATAAGATATATATAAGATGTAATTAAGCAAAGCGAATTGTCTACAGCCACCAAAAAGACAAAGACTCTAAGCGGTAGTTTAAAGTATGCATGCCTACAGTAAGGCCCAATCTGTGACATTCTTATTTCCTAGGCCATTACCAAGGACATGTTTGAAGAGGCCCTGCGTGCTTTGGCTGATGATGATTTCCTGACAGTGACTGGGAAGACTGTCCGCCTGCTCTGAGCTGCACGGCCCTTAGGCTAGAGTCAGTCACTGTTATTGATGCAATTGGAGTCTAAAAGGCAGTATTCCACTATATAAGCATTTTCTGTCCTGGGATGCATTTTGTTAATGTATGTTTTCGCCTTTTTCCAACACTTTAAACTATCAACATATACAGTAGAGGTTATATTCTCAATATGCCATATTCTTTAAGCAGCTTGCTTCTCAACTGTTTGTACACAGAGAGCCTAAGCCCAGTTTTGGGTTCTTGTTTGTTTTTTTTAAGCTGGGGGCTTTGCATTTGTTGTGTTGCGATGCTGGGGATGACGCTAAGAGTGCCATGCATGCTGTATGTACAAGCTATATCCTTAGTGTGTGGAGAATTATGTGCATGGAGGTAACAAATTGGCTGAGATACATCCTTTATTGTGATTTGATGGACTAAGGATTTTTATAGCACCTGGATTTAACTTTCTTTTTTTTTTTTTTTTTGGATTTAACTTTCTTTACAGAGACTTTTTCCCATAACTATTATTAGAACAAAAATATGCTTGAAAAATTATTAGATCAAGTTGCCTTCTGTTTTTTCCTAATATGTAAAACATTTTCCTAAATAAATGATAGAAAATAACACTTGGTTTATCATTATTTCTCATTAAGAGCAGAACTTTGCTAAGTACTATATTCTTGAAATCATAATAGTGCTTTATAGGTTATAAAAAAATCAAGGTATGAATTTCATTAATTTTTTTTAGATCCTTAGATCATTAGTTTCAAAGCCATTGTAGCATTAAATCTTTTATGTAAATATTAATACTATAATAAATCTCTAAACCATTTGAATTATATGAAGTAGACTTTAGTGTAACTTGGAATTCTCGCAGGTCGTGTTTATAGATCTAAAAATGAATGTTTGCATAGCACTCAGGTGTTGGTGTGGAAATGATGTATTTCAGAGGGAGGAGTGGTGAGTTGGGAATCACCAAAGGCCACGGCCATTTACCTCATCGTTGCTTCGCTTATGTGAATTGGTATATGAGTTCCCGTGTAGAAGATGGCTTCATGTGTCATCCTTACAGACATCTTGTGGATGTAAATCTTTAACAGATGAGAGCACAATAACCTCATGATTTATCTGAAGTCCCAAAACAAGATAGAACTCATAGCTTTACGTTCTGGCTGGAATCAAATCTTACCTAGACATGTCTCACTCAAGTTTTATCTTGACCCAGTTCTTTTGGACATTCTACTCCTTGGGCTTCCAGAATGTTGCAGAAAAGGCTTACTATGTCTGTCATATGACACATACTCTACATGGACAGAGAAGTTGGGAATGTTGACTTAACTATAGGCTTTTCAGACTGAAAATGTTTCAGGTGTGTTTTAGTCACTGTTCTATGGCTGTGAAGAGACACCATGACCAATAAGAAAACATAATTCAGGGCTTGCTTACAGTTTCAGTTTATTATCATGGCCGGAAGTATGGCAGAAGACAGACATGGTGGCTGGAGAAGTAGGTGGGAGCTACCCTGTGATCCCCAGGCAGAGATTCATGGCCTAGCGTGGACATATGAAGCCTCAAAATCCACAACCCCCAGTGGCCAGTTCCAACAAGGGCACACCTTAATCCTTTTTATATCATTCTACTTCTCAGTCACTAAACATTCAAATATATGACATTCTTAATCAAACTACCTAGACTTTCACAGGCACAGGCACCTGTGTAACAGGAAAACACGTTCTAAGGCCACTATGTATTGATGTAGTTCTTGACCTTTCTTATAAATGGAGAGATGACGTAGTGGTGAAGAACATTTACTGCTCTGAGGATCTGGATTGGTTCCTAGGACCCACGCCTAGTGGCTGTAATTCCAGCTCCAGGGAATTAGGTAGGTGCCTTCTTCTGGCCTCCATAGGTAACTGCTAACACATTCATAATTAAAACTCCTTATTTTAAGAAAGAATTGCTATTGTTACCACTAGAAAGCTATAAAGTATTCATGAAGTTCAGGTACTGATTTACAGTCACTGGAGTTGTAGAGTTGATGTAGGAAATAGACCAATTTTCTCCCCAAATTAAATTTTCAGCCTACAATGATGGCTAGAAGATTGAGAACATATATTTAAAATCAAGGAATGTGGGGGCTGGAGAGATGGCTCAGTGGTTAAGAGCACTGACTGCTCTTCTATAGGTCCTGAGTTCAACTCTAAGCAACCATCTGTAATGGGATCTGATGCCCTTTTCTGGTGTGTCTGAGTATGGCTACAGTATATTCATATACATAAAATAAATAAATTTTTTAAAAAAATGTATACCCATATTGACTAAATAGGCTCTATGTACTCAATAAATTTTAAACCTTATATACTAGCAATGTATTTCTAAATTTTGTAATTGAATGTAAAGAATACATAGCTATGGATGTATAAATGGTCTTAGGTGCTGGAATTCGAGATAATCACACCTGACATTGCATTCTTTAAACAGTTCATAACTTGTCATAAGATTTACTAAATTCCAAAGTTTATTTTCTCTATTGACTCCTCTGGATGAAGTTGAAAACTTAACGTAAGTTTTCTGCATTGTAAATTATCTTTCTATTATAGATAAGTATTTCGGGAACCAATACACTTAAACTATGAAAATATTAAGTTTCTCATCAAATTTCCTGTACCCCTAAATACCAGAACTCATAAAATTTTCTGTCTCCAATGGGCAATGTCAGTAAGCTAACCAGCATTGACATTTTCAAACCTTCCGATAGATGCCTACCTGAAGTAAAATAGAAACTGGTTATAATTAAAATAATACAGGTAGACCTTTGACTGCCTCTGGGATCCCATGTCTAATTCATGACATAAGTTGAGGTAAGTTAGGAAAGACATCCTGTAGCCAAGATCTTGTTCACATTTCTAACTAGCTAAAAGTTTTAGCATAACTGACAAGACTTTGGAGACATCACAAAGCATTGAAACAGGTTAATTTTAAAACTTTGCTTAATGTGTGAAACCAGTTGTGAATTACCTCCTTTAAACATTGTAATTTGGGGACTAAGATAAATTGTTCAATGCTTAAAAGAACTACTGCTCCAAAACAACCCTGAGATTCCACCTTACACCAGTCAGAATGGCTAAGATCAAAAACTCAGGTGACAGCAGATGCTGGCGAGGTTGTGGAGAACGAGGAACACTCCTCCATTGCTGGTGGGATTGCAAGCTGGTACAACCACTCTGGAAATCAGTTTGGCGGACCCTCAGAAAATTGAACATAATACTAACTGAGGACCCAGCTATACTACTCCCAGAAGATACTCCAACATTTAATAAGGACACATGCTCCACTATGTTCATAACAGCCATATTTATAATAGCCAGAAGCTGGAAACAACCCAGATGTCCCTCAACAGAGGAATGGATACAGAAAATGTGGTACATTTACACAATGGAATACTACTCAGCTATTAAAAACGACTTCATGAAATTTGCAGGCAAATGGATGGAACTTGAAAATATCCTGAGTGAGGTAACTCAGTCACAAAAGAACAAGTATGTTTACCCAAGATTCAATTCATAGACCATATGAAGCCTAAGAAGAAAGACCAAAATGGGGTTTGCTTCAGTGTTTCTTAGAAGGGTGAATAAAATACTCACAGGAGGAAATATGGAGACAAAGTATGGAGCAGAGACTGAAGGAAAGACCATCCAGAGACTGCCCCACCTGGGGATCCATCCCATATACAGCCACCAAACCGGACGTTATTGTGGGTGCTGGGAAGTGCTTGCTGATGGAAGCATGATAAACTGTCTCCTGGGAGGCTCAGGCAGAGCCTGACAAAAACGGAGGTGATTGCTCGCATCCAACCATTAGACTGAGTATGGGATCCCAGATGGAGGAGTTGGAGAAGACTGAGATTGCTGAGGGGATTTGCAGCCCCATGGACGGAGCAACAGTGTCAACCAGCCAAACTCCCTGGAGCTCCCGGAGACTGGACCACCAACCAAAGAATACACATTGAGGGACCCATGGTGCTGGCCACAGATGTAGCAGAAGAGGGCCTTACTGGACATCAGTGGGAGGAGTGGCCCTTGGGCCTGAGGGTGTTCGATGCCCCAGTGTAGGGGAATGCTAGGGAGGAAGGGAGTGGATGGTTGGGGGAGCATCCTCATAGAGGCAGGGGGGATGGGATAGGGGGGTTCCCAAGGGGAGACCTGGAAAGGGGAAAACATTTGAAATGTAAATTAGATAGATAGATAGATAGATAGATAGATAGATAGATAGATAGATAGTTATTTCGTGTGTCACTAATGAGTGAAAGTCAGAGGACTGTTTGCAGAGTCAGTGAAGTCATGTGAGTCCCAGATCAAACTCTGGTCTTCAGCCTGGGTGGCAAGGATTCCTCTCTTTCTTAACTTCGTTTTCTAAAAGGGAAATGCATGTTTAAATGTTCCAGATAAGAGGTTTAAAGGAAACACTGAGATGATTGGTAGTGATAAGTCTATTAGAAGGGTTTATTACCAATATGTGAGGGAATAGTGTAGTCATATAGCACCGTGACAATCAGACAGGGAAAGAGGTCATAAGTAAACAAGATGGCAAACTCGGAATGTCTTCATTCAGGACAAAAGACTTGGTATGCTTTCTTCACCTGGAGGTGGGACCCTCTCTGGCTGAACACACACATATACACACACACACAAAAACAGACGAACATACTTGGGTGTCTGAAATACAGCCTCTCAAGGAGGGCTGGCCTTTTTCAGGAGCTTTATTCCCATAATTCAGGGGTTGGTCAGCTTGAATGAAGACAGAAAACTATGGCCTTACAACTGTGGTAAACATATTCTGGGCCGGCCCCTGAACTCCTTGGACCTTTGCATCTTTGGGGGCTCCTTACTGGCAGCACAAAAGGCCTGCCATGTATTTGTCCTGGTTCAAAATGGTAAAGAAGAAGCTGGAAGTTTGCCAGCTGTTTTTGTTTGCTTGTTTTTTAAAATCTATTTATACTTCCTCTCCCTGTCTGTCAGCCTATCAAGGATCTAACTCCCGGTCTTGGATGAATCCTAAGTGAGGGAAGGGGAAACAAGTGTCAACACTCTTATGCAGAAACCAAAGCTCTTATATTAAAGGAAACAATACTTTATTTTGTAGTCATTTTGAGTGGCCACAGCCCAGGGAACACAGAATTGGGTTTCTTTAAATTACATATTTGGGTGTGGAAGTAGTTTCATAGTTTTACAGAACAAGAAAGTCATAAATTAAGGCAAGTTTAAAATACATCAATGGGTATATCAAAGAGATGGTTACAGCAAAATGGGGGAAACTTTTCTATAGGCCTAAGACCTTTTCTGATGGCATTTTTAGCTCTTGGGTTGGTGGAAACTAGTGGTCTGCTAACTTAATAGATTCCACTAGGATTTTATCTATTATTAGTCACAAGACATTGGTTAAAACACAGAAGTGGGCAAGAAGTGCTGTCTTAGGTGCTAAAGCTAGCCCAAGCTAAGATAATTAGCCTGTGGGCCTGCAGCATTCCATTGTCTAGCTCTAGCAGGCATAAGCATGGCAAACATTGTGTCAGCAGGTTTTGCCCTTACCCCTTCATTCCCACTTGGCAAACCATTACATTATGTTCCTAAGGCTAGTCAACCAAGGTCTATTCCCTTATTTGGCCACTTGGTTATGCCTAACTCATTCCTGAGGCTGATCACCAAGGTCCAACTATCAAAACGTCAAGATCCAGCAATCATAAGTCATTATTTTGACTACTATAATTAAAGTACCCAGTCAGAACTTGCCAACTCATCCTAGCTCATTTTAACGCAGACCCCTTTCACCCTTTTCTCTTAAATTAACACCCACAGAGCTATTCAGATTTACCCATTTTGTCTCTTTACCTTGCTTAATAAGGATCTCTTTGTGTTTTATTTGTGCTTGGAAATTGGTGTTTGGATGTTGTAGTAGCTATTCCTGATTGTCAACTTGACTATATCTGGAGTGAACTACAAAACAGAATTAGAAGGCTCACCTGTGATCCAGATCTTGAGGCTGGAAGACCCAGGTTTCTGACCTTGATCTTGACATGGAGATCTTGAGGCATAGCAGACATGAAAAGCTTAGGCCCAAATCAAAGTAGTACACACCTTTTAATCCCAGGAGACTGAGACAAGGAGATCTCTGAGTTCAAGTTCAGCCTGGGACAAAGCAAGTCCCAGATCCAGGAGTGGTGGTACCTACCTTATTCTGGGCCACATCTGTTGGAGACCTACATAAGGACATTGGAAGAAGGAAAATTCGCTTTTGTTCACCTGCCTGCCTTGTGGGACTGAGTAACTGCTAGATCCTTGGACTTTCATTCTGCTGCTGACCATTGTTGGGGAGTTGGACTACAGACTGTAAGTCATCAACAAATTCCCTTACTATGTAGAGACTACCCATAAGTTCTGTGACTCTGCGAAGAGCTAACTGTCCCGTCCCTACTGGGGGGCCCTCCCAGGTGGGACTGTCGACCAAGTTCCAAAGTGCCCTGCCTGCAGGACCTTCAGCTGCTGAGGAGGAAGACTACCGGCCTAGGGAAAGAACACAGGAGACAAGAAATACCTGGGGGCAAGCTGGTGTTCCGATCAAGCACCGACCAGCCTTTATTCCAAGTCCGTATATAAACACTTAGGGAGGGAAGGGGCAGGGGCAGGGAGGTTACAGAAGGTCAACGTTCATGCCAGATGTCACGTATTGTTACAAAAAAAAAAAAAAAAAAAAAAACCCAGAACATCACAAGACCTCCCATAATCCACAGGTGGGGACAAACGGAATGTCTCTAAAACCTGTCCCTAAATCCGCAGGCTGGTCACCTGATTTCTGAGGAGCCTGAGGCACTGGGTCCGGGAGACTAAGACTCAGGCCTACCAGTCAGGCCAAAGCCTGTTGGACTCTAGAGAAGCCTGACTAATATAGATGTATTCTGTGCCTAAGCTCCAGGGGGAGCACACTGCAGCGTGCAGGTCCCTTCAGAATGACTCACTCCGTCTCTGTAGAGACAGCCTCTTTTCAGGAATTCTCATTAACCATGTTGACAAAGCATCACATTTTGTGCCTATATTACTTATTAAATATTATAAGATCCCTTGTTATCAGATTGGTGGAAATAAAAGCAGACAGGCATCTCCAGAAGCCAAATTGTTCATTTAGTCAGGACTGAAGGGTTGCGGTCTCTATGCAGGAGTGGAGACTGTGCATGTTGCATGCGGGTGCTTGGGGTTTATAGGATGAAAAGGGGAGAGGGGGACTTTGGGGATAGAAGATTTCATCTGCAAGTCAGTTGCCCTGCAGACTGGAAGTGGTTTGGTGTGGGGATTTCCTAATCAGAAGACCAGGAGGTGTCATCAACCAAGTCAGCTTTCCTGTCCGGAGCGTTTTAGTCCACCTGAGGCTTTGGGTCATTAACCTTTCACCTTGTAGCTAGATGACTCATTGGCAGGATCTGATACAAATGAGGCCGAAGGGCAGGCAGAACAGCCATCTTCAGGAAGAGGGAATACTGGTAAAGTCCACTAGGAAATAAAATTCCAGTTCAAATTAATGCAATTAACCATCTGAATTATTTTGTGAACCCTTTCTGTTATGATGTAAAATTTACATGTGACATATAATGGAGCTGCTGTGTCTAAAATTAAATAATTGAGAGCACAATTTGGCCTAATGGAGTGAAAGTAACAGATGAAAGAAATATATACTTAAAATAACCAAAAATTTATATATTTTAACTAGTTTGATGACATGTCCCCCCCCTCAATTGATAGTTATTTCTAATCTATGAGCTATCTTAGCTTTATTTAAATGATTTGAAAGGGGACTTTGGAAGGAATCACTGTGTATTCTTCCATTTTTATTAATAAAATATCAGTATTATTTAAATAATTTTTAAATCCTAGCTAATTATACTATAGGACATTTTAGATACTAATGTAAGAGTCCAAAAATCACTGAAGAAAGACCCCAGACTTAGATAGTATGCAAAGACAAAGAGCATTTATTCTACAGAAACAACCAGCATTTGGAGGTCAACCATTTTCCAAAATGGTGACTCTAGACAAAGGCAATCAGGGCTTCTTATAGGGAACCAGGGGAACTCTCTAGAAGGATTAGATAAACTAAAATTTCACTGGTGGGTGCTAGGGGGTCACAGGTGGTCAGTAGTCTGCATTCCTATGTCATGAACATTTAACTCTAAAATGAGGTTGGGCTGCTGAGCACAGATGGCCCATTCTGAGATAACATGTTTCCCCATTTTTGTGGTTATTCCTAGGTTGTTCTTTGGGAGGGGATTTTATGACCTTGTTTCTGGATTTTATGATCTGTTCCTAGAGCTGGTGTCTTACGGCCTTCTTTTCTAAATCAGGCCTGGTCCTTAAGTGGAGACAAATGGTGTTTATGCCATCCTTTCACTAATTAAGTCAAAAAACATCAGTACTTAAGGTATAAAACATGAAGAATGTTACTGTTACTACAGATGGGTGCCTTCTGTATACTTTGGATTATAAGAGTCAACCCAAACCTTTGAGGATTTCTAGCTAGAGTAAATGCAGCTAAAGCTTAATTTAAAAACTAGGACTTGTTTGTGTTTTGTTTTGTTTTGTTTTATACAAATTACACAGCTGTGCTTGGTGATTCATGCTTTTAATCCCAACACTCAGGAGGCAGAGGCAGGTGTATCTCTGAGTTTGAGGCCAGCCTGGTCTACAGAATGAGTTTCGGGACAGCCAGGGCTACACAGAGAAACCCTGTCTTGAAAAAACAAAACAAACAAACAAAAAATTATAGTAAATAATGAAAATACATGTGTGTATGTATGTATGTATGTATGTATGTATGTATGTATGTATGTACAAAGACTGTGAACACACTTGAATCTTTCAAACACTACTTTTGAATAAGGTAGGGGCTTAGGGAAAACAAACAGTCATAACAAAAGCATGATCAAATGAAAGATAATGTCATAACTTGTAACTACTTTAAAACCAAGATTACTATTACTTCATCATTTTAAAATATACTAGGTTGAATATTAAATATCATAAACAAGTTTTAAAACTTAATTACATAAAAAGTGAGAGAAATGTTTAGTTACTTGATGTACTTGATTGCTGGTGGCATTTAAGAAGAATATCATCCAGCGTCTTTCTCTCTCTCTCTCTCTCTCTCTCTCTCTCTCTCTCTGTCTTTCTCTCTCTCTCTCTCTCTCCTCTTCCTCTTCCTCCTTCTCTTCCTCCTCCTCCTCTTCCTCCTCTTTCTTTTCCTCCTTCTCCTCCTGCTTCTCCCTGTTTTTTGTGGTTTTGAGACAGGATTTCTCTATGTAACTGCCTGGAACTCACAGAGTTCCGCCTGCCTCTGACTCCCGAGTGCTGGGATTAAAGGTTTGCACCACCACATCTGGCTCTTCCAGCGTTGTCTGAGTCACTTGAATACGTTCCAGGCAGCACGAGAATGTTCTAGTCCAGGACTGAGTCATAAGTACTTGGATACAGTCCTGATCTTTTGATGGAATGGAACGATGGCTTCCGAGATCTCCAACAGTCACAATGCAGCTAAGTACACTCATCCTCGTGTTCTTCGACAAATTTAAATTGTATACTGGTTAAAGATTTAAGCCATTATAATTGACTATATTGTTGTTTTTGTTTAAATGCATCTACTTTTTATTGGTGTCTAAAGGGCATCAAAAGGAAGGAAAGGCATCAGAACAGGAGAGTTTGGCATTTACAATTTTATTATTATCATAATCATCATCATCTGTTTTTTTGGAGACAGGGTTTCTCTGTGTAGCCCTGGCTGTCCTGGAGTTCTCTCCGTAGACCAGGCTGGCCTCAAACTCAGAGATCCACCTGTCTCTGCCTCCCAAGTGCTACGATTAAAGGTATGCGCCACCACTGCCCGGTTTTTTAAAAAAATTCTTTCCTTTTAATCATTTTCTTCTATGCGTATGAGTACTTTACCTGCATAGATGTGTGAGCATCACCTGCAGAACTGTTGCCTGAGGAAGTCAGGGTGCTGGGTCCCCCTAAGCCTAGAGTTACAAATGGTTGTGAGCCACCATGTGGGTGCTGGGAACTGAACCTGGGTCCTCTGTAAAAGCAACAAGTGCTCTTAATCTCTGGGCTATCTCTGTAGCCCTCAATGACTTAACTTGATTTTTTTAAAAAATAAAAACAGAGGTGAAAATTTTTTTAAAATATCATTATGGTGCCGGGCAGTGGTGGCACATGCCTTTAATCCCAGCACTTGGGAGGCAAAGACAGGCGGATTTCTGAGTTCGAGGCCAGCCTGGTCTACAAAGTGAGTTCCAGGACAGCCAGGGCTACACAGAGAAACCCTGTCTCAAAAAAACCACAAAAAAAAAAAAAAAAAAAATCATTATGGTGTGACACATTAAAATGTTTAGGTAACCTCAAAGTGGTTTTTGATTTATTTATTTTTATTTTGTATGTACAGTAGTGTTTTGCCTGCATGTATGTCTGTATGAGAATGTCGATCCTCTGGGTCCTCTGAAAGAGCAGACAGTGCTCTTAGCCACTAAATTATCTCTCCAGCCCCAAAGTGGTTCTTTAAAATGACAATTTAAAAGTATTTCTGGTTTTTCTTTTCTTTTTTTTTTTTTTTTTAAATGTAGACTTTAATAAGTGTACAGGTCAGCTTGTGGGTAAGCTGATCAAGATACATAATGTAGGAGATACAAGTGACCACCTGGAATTTCTACACTTCATTCTGCTTACAGAATATTTATTAAGGTTGTTTAATATATGACTTTTCATTTGACATTGTAGAAGTCCTTTATTGTAAAGCTAATCCTTCTGTCTGGTGACAAGCAGCAGCCACGACGATCACTCTGGACCTCCACGCTGGATAAATTCCATTTCCTCTTGAGACATCGGTTTCCTTCCGTGTTTCTGAGGTAATGATTTTATTATTTCTGCAGTGTCTGGTGGCCCCTGATGCATCAGTAAATCTGGGGACATACTTCCTTCAGAATGCTGTGAAATTACAGAGGGGTGGGAGGGTAGCGCAGCAGATCCCAAAGCTTCTGAGGCACTGAGTTTAGGTTTGTCTCTTCTGTTAGGGAACTTTATTAATGGAGCATGTGGCTTCACTACCTGCACGACCCTGGTGGCGGAAGCCATCTTGCTGCTCATCGTGACCCCCGAGCAGGGGCAGCTTCCGGGGCGCAGAAGAGCCGCAGAAGTATCAGGAGTGGGCAGCGTGGGGCGGCCTGGTTTTTCTTATATAAACCTGGCAAACATATGGATTTTGAAAAACCAACCCTTTCTTTTCATTTTTTGCTTTTAAGAGACAGTAATAACTTTTTTTTTTTGATACTTTATTTACATTTCCAATGTTTCCCCCTTTCTAGGTCTCCTCTTTGGAGACCACCTATCCCTTCCCCCTCCCCCATCTCTATGAGAGAATTCCACCAGTAATAACTTTTTTAAAGTCTTTAAAATGTTGGTATTTATATAAACACTCACAATATACTCAAAACGTGTAAAAGCACAGACATAAGTTATGCTCTTAACTTTTGAAATAAAGCTTTCAGTGTTTCCAGGGGGCTATCCAACAGGAAGAGAAGCATACCGGAGTAATCATTGCTTAACTTAAAGCACACCCTCAAGCTATAGGACCTTCTGTAGACAGAAGTAGGATGGGGATCAAGGTGCCAATATCTTGACCAGAATTTTGTGATTGTGTTTGTCTTGTCGTTA
>CM052713.1:3300157-3322916 GCA_028551405.1 Uromys caudimaculatus
TAGATCATGCCATCATGTCTAAGGAGGGAGAGTGATCCAGATTCAAAATAAAAACCCTAATCAGATTCTGAACACAATTAATCTAAGATATTGATGACACCACCACTTGGAACTCCCACTTCAAGATGGTGTGTAGGTTTGGATCACAAAGATGGTCTCAGCCTAGGAACAAAGAACAAAGATTTTATTTACACCAGTCATGAAGACTCAAGAGAACATAGGATAGGATAGGAACATGAGATGATCCCTAAAGAAAATGAATGTCTAAAGAATAGGAAGCATGAAAAGTATCTGTGATAAGAAAAAAAAAGGGGGGGGTAGCAGAGAGGAGAAAAATCCAGAAGTGTGATTTCATAAAGTTCAGGAACTTCACAAAGCAAAGAATGACTGATCGTGATAAAATTTCGTTGAGCGAACAGTGCTCACTTGGTTCAGAACCCAGAAAGTTTTGGGAAAGCATTTCCAGGACAGTGTAAGCAAAAGCGTGGTTGTGGTGGGATACCAGATGGGGAAGACACAAGCAATGGAAGCTAGGTCTTTCCTGGATGTTCAGTTGAAGCTGAAATCCCAAGCTCCAGATCCAAACTATTGACTGATAAAGTCATTGACCTCATGACTCTTAACAAGTCATCAGAAAGCCACTCTACTATTTTTATATCAACATAAATATGTTCACTTCCTTCTAGAGAACATTACTCTTCAAACCTATGAAAAATAAAAATATAAATGAGAGAGAAATGTGTGATAATAGGTGAGTCCCCTTCCATCTCACTCCTTCCCTGTTAAGGACAATTATATATGCTTCCAGAATTTTTTTCCCAGAGGAGAGAGGTTGAGATATGGTATCCTTTGACTCAGGGTGGCCTAAAACTCCATATTTGGATGGGGACAATCTTGAACTCTTGGTCTTCTTGTCTCTTCCTCCCACGAACTGGGATTACATGAGTATGATATCTAGCTGGAACTTCTTTGATGCATTTATGGGTATATCACCCAAAAAATAATTATATCCTATTTTCCATCAAATCTTTTGCATAGAACTTTTCCTGCAACTTTTGAAAATACTAAGAATTTCAATAATAATCATTAGGGAATCTTCCATATATTATTTACAGAAAATAGTCTCCTTTATTTGGTTTCTTTTTCCATGGTTTCAGTTACCCATAGTCAACTTCTGTCTTAAATGATTAAATGGGAAGTTCCACAAATAAGCAACACATGATTGAGGTGTGAATCCTTCTCAGTAGCATGATGAATCTCTCAGCATCTAAGGCCATGATGTCTCTGCCAAGCACCTAAAAACTAACAAAATACCCACCCACTCATTCCATAAAAGCCTTTCAGTCATCAGGTATCTGCTGAGGTATCATAGCATTTGTATTAAGAGGTGTTTCTTCTATTTAACAGTGACCAGAAAGCACACAAGCAAGGTTACAAACAAAACATGGAATATAAAACACAGGAAAAATTAACTCTAATCATGTGACCATACTGTCAGGCATATAGGTATAAAGCAGTACTCATGAGATACTTGTCATATTTTCAAGAAACCATTGTTGGTCTTAGAACACACACTGCTAGGTCCAAAATGGGGCCCAAAAATGACAGTGCCACTGAAAATGTTTAAATTAAAATCTCAGCTCAGCTAAAGCTGGACTCTGACCAGATAAACAGAAGAATTGCTAGCAGGTAAACAAAAGCCAGAAGTCAGCATTCCTCAGAAGCTTCTGGGGTGAATTTTTGTCTGTCAAGAAGAGCCATTACTTCCCTTATCTGTTCTTATAGCAGATGGGGCATCTAGTTCCCTATCAGCACGTACTTACAACACATATCAAAGCCCCCACACTAGCTCCCAGGCTTTTCCATCTCTATTAACACATGCCTGTAACACATATCAAAGCCCCCAAGCTACCTCTGGGCTCTTCTGGCCTGCAAACCTGCTACTGTAAATTTCCGTGTTATCCCCATTTACATACTCCCTCCCACTGCCACTGTCCTTTTAAAACTAGCGGGTTTTGCCTCCCTGTTAGCATCAAATGCATCCGTGGACAGCCAGAAGCTGTTTACAGCCGGCCCCTGGACCCAGTGGCATCTCTAGACCACAGAGCTGCGTGTGCATCCATTGCCACGGCACCTGTCACACACCCTTCTGCACACTTGTTACCTGCATCATAGCCCGGATAAAAGACATGTGCCCCCACCCATAGCTCTCTCGCTACTTCACTTCTTCACCCTTACCTCAGAGGCACCTCTGTTAATAAAGCTTCCCACAGGAGACCTGTACTGGCTTGGCCGTGATTTGTCCAGGAGTGTACTGTTTCATCTAACACTGCCTTTTGCTTCTCTCTCTGTCTCCTGCCTCCAAGAAGACAACCTTGGCAATTTGAAGAAACCCTTGTTTCTACCCATAAAGTGATCTTGTTTAGTGGTTTCACTGAGCCCTTGCTTAAATGTCCCTCTTGCTTAAAGGGTATACAATATACACATATTTTTCAATGCCAATTGTTGTGTTTATAAAAATATAGAGAGAGATATATGTTATATGGGGTTATGGGGAGGTAGGTGTGGGGGAAGGGTGTGCCTCAGTAGGCCCGAGCCCAGGCATCCCTTCCCTCTGAGGAACCAGCCACACACAAAGATATAGTATAGAAATAGAGTTTATTTAGGGCATGGGAAGGGGAGTTAAGAGGGTAGTAGAGGCAGAGAAAGGCAGAGAGAGGGAGAGAGTAGAGAAGTAGAAGAGTGGAAGTCGGCCATGACCACGTGGAGAGAGGGGGGAAGGGAACGGGGAGAGGTAAGGGAAGTAAGAGAGAGGCAAGAGAAAGAGATAAGAGAGAGAAGAGGGGGCAAACAGCCCCTTTTATAGTGGGCCAGGCCCACCTGGCTGTTGCCAGGCAACTGTGGGGAGGAGCATACCTGGCTGTTGCCAGGTAACTGTGGGGTGGAGTTTAGACAGAATGCCAACACCAATAGTATTTCACAAGATATATATATATATATAATATATATATATTATATATATATATATATATATATATGTCAACAATCATTTATTATTCTCCTTTTAATGGACATTAAGGTCATTTCCAATTTCTACTATATAATAACACAACAGTACATTTTATGCTGGTATGCATGTAAGGGTGCTTCAAACATAAAATTGACTAGTGAATGTTGTTTCTTTTTCATTTTTCCATATTTTGACAAATATTATCAAAGTGCTATGAAAACTATAGTAAAAGCGAGCACATTTTCCCTGTGCACCAGCCCAAGATGCCATCTCTGCCCTCTGACCTTTGGCACATGTAATCAATGAAATATGGTACCTCACAGTGTTTATGTACCTTCACCTCGTTTTCAGTGAGTTGATTCTCTGTGGAGTTCATAGTCTTTATGGTATTCCCTCACACTGCTCCTCACAATGCTATTGGACCAATTTTTCTCACAGACCATTATATTTGTTACTATTGTCTTAGTTTGCTTTCTATTGCTGTGATAAAGACCACGACTAAACACAACTTCAGGAGGAAAAGGTTTATTTAATCTTATACTTTACAGTCTGTCATGAAGGGAAATCAGGACAATAACTCAAGTCAGAAATCAGGACAATAACTCAAGTCAGAAGACTCTTTACTGGTTTGCTCCTTGTGGCATGCTCAGCCTGATGTGTTTATAAAAGATAAAGAGCTATAATATATGTTCTATGGGGGTGTGGTGAGGTATGGGGGAAGGGGGTGCCTCAGCGGGCCCATTCCAGGGCACCCCTTCCTCCTGAGGGACCAGCCACACGATGGTATAGCATAGAATAGACTTTATTCAGGGAATGAGAAGGGGAGTTAAGAGGGTAGTAAAGGCAGAGAGAGGAAGAGAGTAGAGAAGTATAACCACGTGGAGAGAGGGGGGGAGAGAAATGGGGAGAGAGGGAGAGCAAGGAAGCAAGAGAGGCAAGAGAAGAAGGCAAGAGAGCAAGAGGAGGAGGAGGGGGCAAGCAGTCCTTTTCATAGTGGGTCAGGCCCACCTAGCTGTTGCCAGGTAACTGTGGGGTGGAGTTTAGACAGAATGCTAACACAGCCTACATCTTATACAAGTCAGGACCTCCAGACAGGGTTGGCACCACCCACAATGATGTCCTCACAGACTTGCCTATGGTGGTAATTTCTCACTTGAAGTTCCCTCTTCTCAAATAACTCTAGATGTGTCAAGCTGACAAAACACTAACCAGAAAAGTGGCAGACAGAATCTCCCAATCTGAACTTAAAACACAGTACTACTCACTAGTGAGAAGTGGTCTGAGTATCTATTTGGTTTGATTCTGTCAGGTAGATCTTGCAAGCACTTCCTCCTCTAGTTTGTTTGCTTGCTTGCTTGCACATGTGCATGCATGCATGTGTGCATGCATGTGTGTCTGTGTGTATGTGTGTGTGTATGTGTGTTGCTTAGTAAGTTCTTTATGATTCCACTGAATAAAAATATACCCATATATTCTCTTTTACTACTTTATCCAGCTCTAGGTTTCATCTATACTTTACTTTTGTGTTTGAAGAAAGTATTCTACCATCCCCACTGTAGGGAGGCCATAGTCCCAAATGTACTTATGGGATCACTAATCCATTATGACTGAGTTACAGACTCTTTTCAACCTCATGTATTCCAAGGAATTAAGCTCTTTATTTCCAGGTGATATGATAGCCTTTGACAAATCAATGTGAAAATTGAGATCCACAAAAGTTATCAAAACACAAATGCACATCCAAGTCTTATAAAGTCTGTCAGTAGCTTCTAGCTTCTGTCAGTTTTCCTGGAGTCTCCCAGCTCTGAGCAAGAAGACTTTGACAGCACCAAGACTATTCTCCATAAGAGCATGGATTCAGGGTGCAGACATGGCTTGGTGATTAAGAGCATTTTCTGTTCTTCCAGACGACCCAGGTTCAGTTCCCAGCACCCACATGGTGGTTCACAATCATCCATAATCCCAGGTCCTTGGGATCCAATGCCCTCTTCTGGCTTCCAAAGGTACTAGGCACATGTAGTATATATACAGGCAAAATACTGATATGCACAAAATAAAAATTTTAAACTCTTTAAAGAAAACAAAGATTTATCTAGGACCTGTGAGGTGACTCGGAAGGTATAAGTACTTTCTGAAAAGCCTGAAGACCTGATTTTGATCCTCAGGACCTATATGTTGAAAAGAGACCATCCTCTGGCTTTGACATGCATACTACACACACACACACACACACACACACACACACAAACACACACAAACACACACACACACTTAATAAAAAATAATTTCAAAAAATTTACAATTCATTCAACTCTACTTGTTAATAAAAATGATGGGCTATAGACTTAACTGTGGCTTGCATCAGAAATGTATGTCACGAGATCAATGTGCTTCAGCAACTTATCTTGGGAAGGTTATTGAAGCTTTAGGGTGTGGGACTTACATGAGGAAGTAGGTCAGAAGGGACTAGATCTTGAGAACTTGTCATTCTTAGCTCCTTCCTGTCTCCTTTCTTCCTAGTGCACTGAGGTATAAGAAATGACCGCTCCATGGTTCTGGGGCTCTCTCAAGCTTATTTATGTGGTTACACAAAAAACTAACAAACTTCCTCACAACTGGGACCAGAAGCACTGTGTGCCCGTCACACTTCAACTTGATGACTTTTTCCCATATTCAGAAGGTCTGTGACTTTAGGAGTCCTGTATGACCCTGCCCACATAATAGAGGATGACCACCTTTATTCAAAGGCCAGCTACACCACAGTATTTAAGATAGGCTGAACAGAGACCTGCTTGTGCTCTCAAGTTCCAGGAATACCGCAGGGTGTCTCTGGGAAGCTGTTTCAGAAGGTTTGCCTACTGTAAATAGCCCCTGCATGGTTCCTGGTAGGTGGTCTGTGGTATATCTTTAACTTTCCAATTTGGCAGTTTCCTGTGCTGAATATCGGACAACTCTTTCTTTGGACTCAGCACATTATGAGAATGATTGCAAATTTGGGTCAGGCATTTACTCCAAATAAATTAGTGCTACACTATATCCTCAGAGTGAAATATATATTGATCTTAATACATGAAAAGGATGCTGTTGATACTCCTTGTTCTTTGCACTGAAAGGGGCTATATTCTAGAAGTTTCTACCAGAGCTGAAGAGAGTCCAATCTGTTCTTTCTAACATACTTCTTCCACCCTACAAAAATGTTCCATGTACCCACACCAGATTCAGGGAGGTGCGATGGTTTGGATTTTTCCCGTTTCACTTTGAAACAAAATAATGGATTTTTTTTTTTAAAGAAAATTAGTTTATTTAGTATGCTTCAAAGTAGTAGTGGACATAAGAGTGACAACAACTGCCTTCCAGGGTTTCATTGAGACATGTCTAACATGCATGTCCTTATTTCTTTCTCATACTCATTCCCATAAGCACCTTCTACTAACCTTCTTACCTCATTTCTCTGGACCCCTTTATTTCCTATGTGCTCGCGCGCATGCGTGTGTGTGTGTGTGTGTGTGTGTGTGTGTGTGTGTGTGTGTGTGTGTATGTGTGTGTGTGTTACAACTAGATTCCTTGATTTCTGTTTCCACTTTAGTCTTCGGGGCTTTGTAGTCTAGGTTTCTAGTGGCCTGCTTGACCTCTGAACTATGAGGAAGTCTCTGGACCATGTTGGGGGCTTGACTTCTGGCAACTTTCTTCTCCTTTGATGCAGCACAGTGGCTCTGTACTTCTGACTGGTGTGGCCTGCACCTGAACAGCTAGACTATTAGGGACTTGGGAGCAGGGGCCCCAGCCATGGGTAGGGAGTGAGTGGGTAGGGGGTTAGTGGTGGTAGAATGGGTCTTGAGGAACTGAGTCTAGGGGTTTCTACGGGATGAGGCATTTCTGCTGGCAGGAGCTCACTCACCTGTCTTTCTGACTGGTATGGCCTTTACCTGAGCAGCTGAAGTCTGCTGGAGATGAAGACAGAGGCCAGGCCACAGGGCAGGCAGTGGAGTGGGGGTAGGGAGGCAGTAGAATGAATCTTGGGGAATTAAGTCTATGGAGTAGGGCAGTTTAGCTGGCAAAAGCTGTCATTCTACTTTCTTCTCCATGCTAGGATTTTGTTTGCTCGGGCTTACACAGGTCTTATTTATGCTGTCTCAACTGCTATGGATTCCTATGTGCAACTGCTCTACTGTGTCAAGAGAACATTGTTTTGTTGACATCACCCACCATGTCAGTCTTAGTTAGAGTTTTACTCCTGTAAACAGACACCGTGACCAAGGCAACTCTTGTAAGGACAACATTTAATTAGGGGTGGCTTACAGGTTCATAGGTTCAGTTCTTTATCACCAAAGTGGGAACATGGCAGCATCCAGTCAGTCATGGTGAAGGCAGAGCTGAGAGTTCAAAATCTTCATCTGAAGGATGCTAGTGGAAGACTCACTTCCAGGCAGCTAGGATTAGGATATTAAAGCCCACATCCCCAGTGACATACCTACTCCAACAAGGCCACCCCTCCTAATAGTGCCACTCCCTGGCCCAAGCATATACAAACCATCACAATGTCTATCTCTTAAAATCTTGCTTCCCCCTCTTCTGTGAGAATCCCTAGGCCTAGGGACAAGGAGTATGATATAGATGTCTCATTTAGGGCTAACCATTCTTCTATTCTCTGTACATTTACCAGTTTGGATCTCTGTGTGAATCACCATGCACTGTAAGAACCTTCTCTGATAATGGTTGAGAGATGCTCTGATCTGTGGGTATAGGGATACATCATAGTAATTATTTTAATGTCATGTCTATTAATAGAGTAATAATAATAGGTTCTCCTTTTAAGGGCTATGACTTGTCTACCTACAGGTTCTTAGCCCCGTATCTTTCTTCTGTGTTTTAAAATCTTTATTGTAGAAGTTGTTCATCTCATTGGTTAGGTTTATTCCTAGGTTTTTATAAATGAATTTTTTCCTGATTCTTTCTTAGCATATTCATTACTTGTATTTCGAAAAGCTACTGATTGTGTATGTTGATTTATTGAAAGTGTACAACTTTAATTCCAGCACTCTGGAGACAAAAGCAGGCAGATCTCTTTGAATTCCAGGCCAGTCTTTCTACATAGTGAGTTCCAAGACCATCAGGGCTGTGCAGAGAGAAGAAAGAAGCAAGAAAGGAAAGAAGGAAGGAGGGAAGGAAGGAAGGAAGGAAGGAAGGAAGGAAGGAAGAAAGAAAGAAAGAAAGAAAGAAAGAAAGAAAGAAAGAAGGAAAGAAAGAAGGAAAGAAGGAAAGACTTATCAAGCCCAAGAGTTTTCTTATAAGGTGTTTATGGTCTTTTAAGTATAGAATTACATGATTTGCACTTAAAGATACATTGACTTCTTTTGTGTTTGTATCCATTTTATTTCCTTCTCTTCCAACATTGTTGTAGGTAAACTTCAAAAACTATATTGTGCCAGAGTGGTGAGAATGGACACTGTTGTCTCATTCCCGGTCTTAGAAGAAACAATTCCAGCTTGACCCACTTAGTATAATGTAGGCTATGGACTTGTCAAACATAGCTTTATTATGCTGAGGTGTGTTCATTCTTTAGGACTTATGTCATAAAGCAATGTTGAAATTCATCAAAGGCCTTTTCTATGCATAGCGAGATGATATTATGGTTTCTGTGCTTAAATGCCTTTATGTGTAATAGCTTGGATACTTAGTGTCTTCCAAATGTTTATGTGTCAAAGAATTGGTCTCCAGCCTACAGTGCTCCTTGAAAGTGGTGTCTGAGAGACTAGAAATAGTTAGATCCCCTGATAGGCAGACAGATGGAACAGGAGCCATAACTAGATAATAAATTTGGCAAACTCCTATGATGCCTGGCTTCTTCTTCACCCTCCTGACCTGAGACAAAAGCCCGGCAGCTTCATAGGCCTGGTGGAGTTTCTTCTGGCAGTAGGACCATACAGACTAGGATGTGTTTGCCACAAACGTATGGACTTATCACCGTCCTTGTTTTCACTCACACTGACCAAACCTAGGTGGGAGAGGAAGATGGCCCCTCAAAGACCCTTAAAACCCTCAGCTCTCAGGAAGTGATCAGGCTTCACCTCCTCTGCTTTCTTTTTGTGGGCCTACTGTGTGTGGTTCCTCACCCTAATAGTATCTTTTCTTCACCTGACCATTCCATCTGCTGTGCTCAAGAATTTCCCTGCTGCTACCTGCCATACTTCAGGGTTTTTCTGCCTGTTAATTCTTTTGTTGATTTTTTAAAATTCATCTCTCATACCATAAATCCCAACCACAGGCTCCCCTCCCCACAGTTTCACACACATACTTCCACTCTCTGCCAGATCTTTCCCTCCATTTCCCTTCAGAAAATAGTAGGCCTCCCAGGGATATCAACTGAACACAGTATAACAAGAGCACAACGAAACTAGGCACAGACCTTCGTATCAAGGCTGGACTAGGCAACCTTGAAGGAGGAAAAGGGTCCCAGGAGCAGGCAAAAGAGGAAGAGACACTCCCGCTGTGAGGAGGTCTCCTAAAACTCCAAGCTAAACAACCACAGCATGTATGCAAAGGGCCTAGTGCAGACCCATGCAGGTTCCGTGGTTGCCTTTTCAGTGTGAGCCCCTCTGAGCCCTGCCTGTTGATTCTGTAGCCATGTACTCCTGGTGTCCTTGAGTCTCCCTTCCTCCCCTATTCTTTAGGGTTCCTGAAGCTCTACCTAATGTTGGGTGTGGATCTCTGCATCTGCTCCCATCCGTTTCTGCAAGAAGTCTCTCTAATGATCATTGGTTTAGGCTCTGATCAATGCATATAGCAGAATATCATTAAGAATCACTTTCAGATCCCAATCTCACATCAACCCAGCACCAAGTTGTGGGTTGTCATTTCTCGACGCTTTGGAACGAGAGCGTCATTCCTTCCTCCTTCCCAGGTGCTGCCTTAGATCTTCGTCTTAGTGACATAAACATCATGTCCTTAGATAAAGACTTAAAAGAGCAGGACCTTGGATTGAAAGGTTTGAACGGCATGCCTGGGAGCATCTGGGACTTTGTTTCTGGCAGTTTCTCTCCTAGCCCATCCCCCATTCTGAACTCTGGCCCTTCAGCTTCCTCAAGTGCAAGTCCAAACAGTGCTGAGTTGGCACGGGTCAGGCAACAGCTAGATGAGGCCAAGAGGAAGATCAGGCAGTGGGAAGAATCTTGGCAGCAAATGAAGCAGGCCTGTGATGCCTGGCAAACAGAGGCTCAGGAGGCCAAGGAGGCCAAGGAATGAGCCCGTGTGGCGGACAGTGACCGGCAGCTGGCTCTGTAAAGGAAAGAAGAGGTAGAGGCCCAGGTGAAGCAGCTGCAGGAAGAGATAGAGGGCCTGGGTTTGTTCTCACTGCCAGGGCTTCAGAGCTTGGGTGACATCAGCAACATCCCTCTCCCCAAGCTGCATTCTCTCCAGAGCCAGCTGCGCTTAGTCTCAGAGGCTGTGGATGGGGTGATATTCCAGCTCCGTGCCAAACAGTGTGCCGCCTGCCAAGAGCGGGCCCATGGCACTGTCCTGCGGCCCTGCCAGCAACGTGTCTTAGGTGTGCAGCCAGTACCCCTGAGTGCCCCTACTGCAAGGGCCAGCCCCTCCCATGGTGACCAGAGCCAGACCCATTCCTTTCCTGGTGAGCAGTACAAAGGCCTGGACATGTCATGTGCCACTACAGTGTTGAAACTTGCCTTCAGTAGCCCATGCCGGATGTGAGTTCATGCCCACTGTCCGACAGCCTTTCATATTATATTCTTCTTCTCTACCATGTCCCATCATCGGTGTCAAGGTATTATCAAAAAACCTTTGAAGCACCACCGAACCCACTGCTTGTCCCCTAGGCAGGTGGCATGTTTTTGGTGCCCCGAGTCCTGAGGCTGCTGTGGTCAAGCCAATGGGAGGTCAGGCCTTGTCAAAGCACTTTGTAAACAGAGCAATTAATTAGACATTATAAACTGTATAAACTGCTTTCTAGTCCATGTTTTTTAATACTCAATAACATGAGGCTTTATAAGCATACTGTGAACTTGAAGTTTCCTATCAGTTTGTGGTTAACTCCTGGTAGCTATGTTAGATTTCATATTCTGACACTGTTTAGGAAAGGAACCTTTATCTAGTAGTGAAGAACTAGAATTTTTACACTTTAAAATTAAGTGCAAACAGATAGTATTTATAAGCAGAGAGTGGTTATTGAAAGACACATATACATTTAGATGCTCTTAATTTTATGGAAAGAACTAATTTTCCTAAACATGTGCAGGTGCACATGTATGTGGAGTTTTATATTCCAGTATCATAGAGTGATATCCAGAACTCTGTCACGCACTTAGGTGATCCGTGACCACTTCCAAGTGCCTGTGCCTTGCAAGAAAAGTGAAGGAATTGGTTCATTCGGTTTTTCTTCTCCCTTGAAAGACAATTCCATGCTAATGAAAAAATGCAGCAAAGGAGTCAGACATTCAGAGGAGTCCAAGATCTACTCGGGAAGGAAGGAGCTGTGCTCTGATGTCTTGTCTGTAATGGCAATAGTGCTTAGTAACCTCTGAGTCACCTGGGGCACCCCAGCCTGTGCTGAACAAAGGGGCTGTGAACCTGAGACTGCAGTCTGCTGCACCTGTGACCACTTCACCTCTGGCTGATCCAGAGATGCCCAGAGGCATGAGTCCGTGACAGTTTTAGCACACATCTGGTACCTGAGCTGTACATCCAGATATTACCAGAGTTCATCACATGACTGGTAACCACAGCTCTGCTGAAGTTCACCTATCAGCTTCCAAAGCAAAGGCAGGGGCGCTGTTCACAGCTTGGCCTCAGGTCTGTGGCTCAAATTCTACTGAGACTGTGTCTAGGGTGATGACTTCAGCCCTCTACCATAAAGACTGGGACTGTTCCTGGAAATCTAGGGAGGAGACATCTGTCCAGGTGACCCCTGCCCATGGTGGCAGACCTAGACAGGGTAGGTATCCTACCTGCAGGTTCTGCCCAGGCCTTGAAGTGGTTCTCCTTCCCTATAGCTTTGCCAAAGACTTTTAATAGCATTTTTTAAGTGCAAAATGACTAGATAAAACATTTTTACCAGTGACCAAATTAGAATGTATTTAATATAGTAGGAAATTTAAAAGCATTTTTAATATAAGACAAACTGGTAGAAAAGGCCTACCATTTTAAAGGAAATGGATCGTCAACATTGCACAACTAGCCCACTACTTAATAAGGTAACTATTGACCTGATTTCAGTGACTTTTGTTTTTAATTATAGTGATAATGATTTATTAGCTCAGTACCTAGATTTTGTGCTACTGTTACCAGGGTTTAAGACTGCTTATTTTTATTCATATTTATGCACTGTTTCCCATGTCAGGCCTTTGGTCTCTGTGGTAACAGGACAGAATCTGTGATTGATAGCTCATCTGAACAATTTCAAGTTGTAACAGTTACAAGCACTAAGCTTTAGATTGTATGTAAGCTACTCTGGTTAACTCCTCCTGGGCTGACACTCCAGGCTGGGGCAGTTCTGGGGCTGTTGTGTGAGGGCTGGGGAGGCAGGAGGTAGTGCACACTGGGTCCCATCCCATGAGGGGAGCTTTCCTGAGCAGCTGCTCTTCTGGAATCAGGCTGAGCTCTGAGGACAGGTGTGCAGGGGAAGACCAAAGAACTTCCCAGAAGAGGCCACTTTCCCCATCCATTCCAGACCTCTTATGAGCTGAGGCTTCTAGGATCTACCCTGGGTGGGAAGGGCCAAGAAGGGGAGAGAGAGACTCAAGGCCCATGTGTGGGTAATGGAGGTGGGGTCATGGGTCTAGGAACTGAGACCCACCATTGTCCTGATGCCTGCTGTCTTCTAACTCTAGTGTTAAATAGTAACAGTAAAAGATAGTGTCAAAGCCTTGTGTACCTGGTGGGCAGGCCTTCCCCCAGGACGAATGCACATGTGGGTTACCTTATGGAAGCCTTTGTGTACATCTGTTCTCAGGAATTAGTTGAGAATGTTATGTGAATAGAATCTTCTTAACCCAGATGGTCATATGTATAATACATACCCATTTACTTTTGTGAATTGTTAAAGTATTTACATTTGTTTAAATTTTTTACAATAGCATTGATGCAATGGTTTACAGAAGTCGTGGAGTTATTTTTTTTTTTTTATCAGTATGGAATTAATTAAAACTTCAAATCTAAAAAAAAATCATTTTCATCGACTTTTTTTTTTTTTTTGTCAGTTGTATTTGGTCCTGCCCTAGGTCTCTGAACTATCCAGCTTCTGGCTCCTGGCTATCCAGGCAGTGCTGGGCATAGATTTCCTATTGTGGCCTGAGCCTCAAGTTAAACCAGTCATTTCTTGGCCACTTCCACAAGCTCTGAGCCACCATTGCTCCCAGCACATCTTCCAGACAGGGCAGATTGTGGGTTGAAGGTTTTCTGGCTGGCTTGGTGTCCTGGTCCTACCACTGGGATCTTACCCTGGTTATATAAGATGGTCAGTATGGAAACCAGTGCCCTTTAATTCTTTAATTAGCAGAGAAATAAACCTGATGAAGAAGTATAGATAGTAACATGACCTTTAGGAGATGGAGCCCAGTGGGAAGCAGTGTTTTCAAAAAGAATCAAGATCCTAACTCCTTTATATCTCTCACTTTTTAGCCACTATGAGAAGAATAGCCTTCCTCTTCTGTTTCTTCCTACTGAACCCCTACAGGTCCAAATCATCACAACAAAGCAACTGTGAACCAAGTCTCCAAAATGGACTCTTTTCTTAAACTGGTTATCTTGGGTATTTTGTAGATGTAATAGAAATTCAAATGATTCTGGAAGTAATTAGGATTTATAAATTGGGAAGGCTAAAAGACATTATTTGGCAGAACGAAAAATAATGCGCTTCTCCTTTATAAAAAACATAAGGAAGGGGCATGGCCAGATCGCTGAGGGTAGATCCTTTTGGGTAGAAGAACACATTCATTTCTGGCCCATACCCTGCAAGGAAAACACAAGAGACTGAGTACTCTGAGTTTTTGTTAATTCCCACTCCAGTAAGCCAAAGGTACCTCACATTCACTAAACCCAAATGAACCAGTAAGAGATTTCAATATAACTGATTTCAGCTCATAGCTCAAAGTATAACAAGCAAGATAGAAATACACTGAGATAATGTGTGTGTGTGTGTGTGCGTGTGTGTGTGTGTGTGTGTGTGTGTGAGAGAGAGAGAGAGAGAGAGAGAGAGAGAGAGAGAGAGAGAGAGAGAGAAACTGGATTTGCTGCAATAACCAGTGATCCAAATCCTATTGGCTTTCCATAACCATCACATACTAATCAGGTCAGCTGCAGCCTTATTGTATGGCTTCTTCCTTTGAGCACCTAGACACAAATGAGGTAAACACAGAATCACTACCTGAATTACACCCAATTTTGTGGCAAAGAATAAAGAATTAATTCCAGTATCTATTGCAAAAGCATCTGTCTAGAAATGGTAGATATTAATTCTTCCCATGCACCATTGGCCAAAACATATTACCTGACTACTTCAGCACTCAGAAATGTGTTGCTGCACAAGTAGACATTGTAAGAAGTATCATAGCAATAACAATCAGAAAATATGGCAAGTGAGTTGACAATGTAACAAAGGAGTAAATACAGAGTGACATAAAGTTCTGTGCCAATGTCCACTCTGGTTTTTTGATGTCCATCTAACTTTGTTCCACACAGGTAGCCTTTTGACTATATGCAAGTTTTTCTTTTTATTTTAAGTCATATAAAATTTGAGAAAAATCTCAGTATAAAAAAATAACCTATAACAAAAGGATCTAACCCTGTGCAAATGTGTGAAAATATCTCACAAACCTGGGTAAGAATGGATTCAGGAAAAAAAACCTAATGGATGGCAGCTGGAGGGAGACAGGTTTTCCGCAGTTGAAAGTTCACAGGCAAGCAAGAATAGAATGGTCCAAATAGTGATGGATTGGGATGTGAGACGTCAGTAGGAATGAGCCAAGGCTTTATATACATACATATGGATACATGCAAAAAGATTTATGATGTGTGTATGTGTGCAGATTAACACACATTAATTTGCTTGCTTTGTCAGTTGAGAGGGACTATAAGCAATGCTCTAAAAGCTCTGAGCATAGGTCTTTATTTTTAACATCTTCCTGCAGTGAAAGAAAGCAGAGCTCTGCAGTGACATGGCTGATTTTAGGACTGGGGCAGGAAAGATAAGCCAAGAGCATATACAAGATAAGCCAGGTGCTGGGAACTAAGAAAGTGCTGCAGAAATACCCATTCCAGTAAGGGTATACCAAAAGGATATGGAGCCAGTTGAAAGAGTTTCCAACAGCCAAACCTTCAATTTGAGCAACAAAAGAAATAACATAGTATTGGATTTTGGTAGAGAGAAAATGAGTCAGAGAGGAAGAAGGAAAATCAATCTCTCATAAAGAATTCTAAACAATTTATATAACCCCCCACATTGTAAGTATAGGCTACACATAATGACTCTTCCAAAGCCCAAGAGAAAAAGAGGGGAACCGAGCAGCTTTCCATAGACACAAATTATAAACACTGTTTGTTTCATCCAAGTGACAGTCAGAAAAGTCTCATGCCAAGCACAAGCAAGAGAATTCCAACTTTAAGGGCTGTATAGGGTACATAGCAAAACATTATCTTAAAGAAATAAACTGCACAACACCCAGAGGAAGCTAGACTTACAGGTGCTGTAACACACCCAGGATCAGAGGTGAGAAGACTACAACATCTGCCCCAACACCCAGAGTAACTGGGTCCACCAAGACCCAGGGACACAGAAACCCTGCCCAGCCAGTGGCATGAGTTCCTTCCAGTCTGAACCTGTGCCCTGAGCAAACCTTGGGAACTGGCTCTGCACATAGTCCTACCACACCCAGAGGAAGCTTGTCTCCCAGGTTCTCCAACACGCCCAGGATCACTGGAGAGGCCACAACATCTGCTCCAACACCCAGAGTAACTGAGTCCCCCAGGATCCAGGGAAGCAGGAACTCCCACCCAGCCAGTGGCACAGACTACTTCCAGTCTGAACCTGCACCTGAAGCAGACCTGGGGTACTGGCTCTGCACCCACTCTTAAAATACCCACAGGGAGCCCAACTAACAGGTGCTCTGAAATGCCCAGGATCACAAAGAAATCTCAACTCCCAGGATATCGGAAACACCCAGGAGCACTGGAGCTCTGGCACACTCAAGATCACAGCAGAGACCACAACATCTTTCCCAGCACCCAGCATAACAGGAACCCCCACAGGAACCAAGGAAACACAAACCCCTACCCAGCCAGAGGCACTGTTCAATTTGCACCTGTTCCCAGAGCAAACCCAGGATTCTAGCTCCCCACCCACCATTGCAACACCCAGAGAAAGGTTGACTCCCAGGATCTCAGGAACACAGGATCCCAGAATCACAGGATCACAGACTGGTGGACTCTGAGGAGTTCTGACACAACCAGGATCACAGGAAAGACAGGACCCAGTCAGAGACAGCAAGTCCTAGAAAAAAACAGATGGCGAGAGGCAAGCACAAGAACATAAGCAACAGAAACCAAGGCTATATGGAATCATAAGAACCCAGTTCTCTCACGAAAGCAAGTCCTGAATATACTATCATACCTGAAAAGCAAGATTCAGATCTAAAATCACTTCTCATGATGATAATAGGGGACTTTAAGAAGGACATAAATAATTCCCTTAAAGAAATACAGGAGAACACAGGTAAATAAATAGAAACCTTTAAAGAGGAAACACAAAAATCCCTTAAACAATTACAGGAAAACATAACCAAACAAGCAAAGGAATTGAACAAAACCATCTAGGATCTAAAAATGGAAATAGAAACAATAAAGAAATCACAAAAGGAAACAACCCTGGGATTGAAAGCCTAGGAAAGAGATCAGGAGTCATAGGTGCAAACATCACCAACACAATACAAGAGATAGAAGAGAGAATCTCAGGGGCAGAAGATGCCATAGAAAACATTGACACAACAGCCAAAGAAAATGCAAAATGCAAAAAGCTCCTAACCCAAAACATCCAAGAAATCCAGGAAACGTTGAGAAGACCAAATCTAAGGATAATCTATATAGAAGAGAGCAAAGATTTCCAAATTAAAGAGTCAGTAAATATCTTCAACAAAATTATAGAAGAAAACTTCCCTAACCTAAAGAAAGAGATGCACATGAATATACAAGAAGCCTACAAATAGATTGGACCAGAAAAGAAATTCCTCCCATCACATAATAGTCAAAACACCAAATGCACAAAACAAGGAAAGAATATTAAAAGCAGTAAGGGAAAAAGGTCAAGTAACATATAAAGGCAGACCTATCAGAATTACACCAGACTTCTCACCAGAGACTATGAAAGCTAGAAGATCCTGGGAAGACACCATGCAAACCCTAAGAGAAAGCAAAAGCTAGCCCAGGCTACTATATCCAGCAAAACTCTCAATTAACATAGATGGAGAAAACAAGATATTCCATGAAAAAAAAAAACAAATTTACACAACATCTTTCTATAAATCTAACCCTACCAAGGATAATAGATGGAAAACTCCAATACAAGGAGGGAAACCTTGAGACTGGACCACCAACCAAAGAATACACATGGAGGGGCCCATGGTGCTGGCCACATATGTGACAGAGGAGGGCCTTGTTGGTCATCAGTGGGAGCAGAGGCCCTTGGGCCTGAGGGCATTAGATGCCCCAGTATAGGAGAATGCCAGGGAGGAAAGATGAGAGTGGGTGGGTGGGTGGGGGAGCACCCTCATAGAGGCAGGGGAGGAAGGATAGGATAGAGGGTTTCCAAAGGGGAGACCTGGAAATTATTTACATTTGTTTATTTACATTTGAAATGTAAATAAAGTATCAAAAAATTTTTTTTAATTTTAAAAAGAATTAAAAAAAAGCAAAAACCTGTTACACTGAAACTAATAGAGGAGAAAGTGGGAAAGAGCCTCAAACACATGGGCACAGGAGAAAATTTCCTGGACAGAACACCAATGGCTTATGCTCTAAGACCAAGAATAGACAAATGGGACCTCATAAAATTGCAAAGCTTCTGTAAGGCAAAGGACACTGTCAATAGGACAAAATGGCAACCAACAGATTGGGAAAAGATCTTTAACAATCCTACATCCAGTAGAGGACTAATATTTAATACGTACAAAAAACTCAAGAAGTTAGACTTCAGAGAACCAAATAACCCTATTAAAAATGGGGTACAGAGCTAAACAAAGAATGTTCAACTGAGCAATATCAAATGGCCAAGAAGCACCTAAAGAAATGTTCAACATCCTTAGTCATCAGGGAAATGCAAATCAAAACAACTCTGAGATTCCACCTCACATCAGTCAGAATGGCTAAGATCAAAAACTCAAGTGACAGCAGGTGCTGGTAAGGATGTGGAGAAAGAGGAACACTCCTCCATTGTTGATGGAATTGCAAACTGGTACAACCACTCTGAAATCAGTCTGATGGTTCCTCAGAAAATTGGACATAGTATTACCTGAGGACCCATCTATACCATTCCTGGGCATACACCCAAAAGATTCCCCAACACATAACAAGGACACACGTTCCACTATGTTCACAGCGGCCTTATTTATAATAGCCAGAATTTGAAAGGAACCCAAATGTCCTTCTACAGAGGAATGGATACAGAAAATGTGGTATATTTACACAATGCAGTACTATTTCATGATGAATTCATGAAGTTCTTAGCCAAATGGATGAAACTAGAAAATATTCTGAGTGAGGTAACCCAATCGCAAAAGAACACACATGGTATGCACCCACTGATAAGTGGATATTAGCCCAAAAGCTCCCAATATCCAAAATACAGTTCACAGACCATATGATGCTCAAGAAGAAGGAAGACCAAAGTGCAGGTGCTTTGGGCCTTCATAGAAAAGGGAAGAAAAACTTACAGGAGCAAATATGGAGACAAAATATAGAGCAGGGACTGAAGGAAAAGCCATCCAGAGTCTGTCCCACCTGGGGATTCATCCCATATACAGTCACCAAACCCCAGCACTATTGTGGATGCCAAGAAATGTTTGCTGAAAGGAGCCTCATATAGCTGTTTCCTGAGAGACCCTACCAGAGTCCTACAAATACAGAGGCGGATGCTCACAGGTAACCATTGGTCTGAGCATGGGGCCCCCAATGGAGGAGTTAGAGAAAGGACTGAAGGAGCTCAAGGGGTTTGCAACTCCATAGGAAGAACAACAATACCAATCAACCAGACTCCCCAGAGCTCCCAGGGACTAAGCCACCAACCAAGCAGTACACATGGCTCCAGCTGCATATATAGCAGAGGATGGCCTTGTCAGTCATCAATGGGGGGAGAGGACCTTGGTCCTATGAAGGCTCGATAGATGCCCCAGTGTAGAGGAATCGAGGGTAGGGAGGCAGTAGTGGGGGGGGGGAAACACCCTCATAGAAACAGGGGGAGGGGGTGGGATAGGAGGTTTCTGGGAGGGGAAAAACCAGGAAAGGGGATAACATTTGAAATGTAAATAAAGAAAATATCCAATGAATAAAAAGAAATAAACAATGTCAATAATGGCTTATGGTAATAATGTATTGATTAAGTGTACCCTTTCATTGGTGTGATAAAAGATGACAATTTTCTTCCATTACATTTCTGCCATAAACTTGTGATCCCATAATCATAAATAAAAACAATAGGCAAATTTCTATCAATAGACATTACATACAATATAAGACTATAAATATCAAAACTGGTAAATTCATCAAAAAAAAGGAAGAGCTGAAAATGTTCTTTAAAAAATTTTAACCACTTGATGCCAAAATATGTGACAATTAAAGATAATTTTTATCATGGATAGGAGTCTAGAATAGTAATGATAGAGAAGATTCAGTAAAAGTTTGGGATTCTACATAAAGTATGGATTTTTTTGTTTTTGTTTTTGTTTTTGTTTTTTCAAGACAGGGTTTCTCTGTGTAAACCTGGCTGTCCTGGAACTCACTCTGTAGACCAGGTTGACCTCGTAAAGTATGGATTTTTAACAATGTACAAACATTGGTAAATTAATGAAGAAAAGTGCACCACTATACAGGGTCAATAACAAAGACATGTGTTAGCCCTCTATACTGTTATTATAATTTTCTATAAATCTATATCTATTTTAAAATTAAAGTATTAAAAATGTAATGGTAGGATTATCAGTAGAATGGGTAGAACAAAGGAGAGAATATTTAAAAATGAAAAATATCCAGGCTGAACAGAGGCAAATACAAATTGAATGTTTAAAAATGGGTTTAAAACATTTGTGGGATCCCAGGAGAGAAGGAAGGAGATCAGACTGCCCTCAGAAAGATAACAGTTGGAGAGCAAGGCATTTAGGTACATGTGTGAATCTATTTTGTGAGACTAAGTAGAAGGATTAAGAGTTTGACTCCAGGTATGGTGCTGAACACCTTTAATCCCATGCATTTTGGAGGCAAAGGCAGGTGGATATTTGAGTTAGAGGCCAGCTTGGTCTGTAGAACAAGTTCCAGAACAGCCAGAATTGCACAGATTAACTCTGTTTTGAAAAATAAATTCAAGGCCAATGTGGGCTACATAGTAAGAACCTTAAAGAGAAGGAGAGGGGAAGACAGGGTAGGAATAATAGCTAGATTTTACCAGACTAACAGACAAAATAATAGATATAATTCTACAAATACAAAAAGCTGAGCAGACCACACACCGGGTAAATCCAAAGAAACCCACTGCAAAATTCATTTCAATTAAACTTAACAACCCTAAAAACAAAGAAAGACATCTTGAACATATCTGGTAACAAAGAGAAACTTTCTTAGAGAAAAAAATCATTCTAACTCTTACCAGAAGTCACAAAAACTACAAGGATGAACAATGTCTTCAGATGCTTATAGACACAAGCTGTCAACTGGGAATGCTGCCAAGAAAAATTCCAGGATGAGTAGTATATGAAAACATTCTCAGATAAGGAAAAACTATGGTAATTTATAACAATCAGATAATGCTTTAAAAATGCCAAAGATAGTGACACAAAGAAAATGGTGAAAGAAAGACCTTAGCACATCAGAAAAGACAAGAGAGCAACAAGAAGTGAGTGTGCATTAAAAACAAAAAATCTTTGCTTGTAGAATTTCAATAATGTCACTCTCAATGTATGCACAGTGTTTAAGCTACCACAAGTGTAAGAAGGAGAAGAGTGTAAAGGGGATAAGAAAGCTACCTCACCAAAGAAGTAAAAAATGGCAGCAGTGAACTATGATGCGTCATATGCACAGTGTCATACCTGAAGCCACCACTGTAAAAGAATATCCTTAGAAACAAAGACTTGCAAAGAGTTTGCAAACAAGTTTTAAGAATCAGGAGTGACACAAAGCTCAAGTGCAAGTGGCTCAAAGACCTCAACATAAAACTTCTTCTTTTAGAAGAAAAAGTGGGAAATAGCTTTGAACGCATCGGTACTGGAGAAAATTTTCTGAGTACATCAATGGCTCAGGCTCTAAGTTCAACAATTGATTAATGGGACCTCATAAAACTGCTTCTGTAAGGCAAAGGACACTATCATTAAGACAAAATGACAGCCTACAGATTGAGAAAAGATCTTCACTAACCTTACATCTGACAGAGGGCTAATATTCAAAATATATAGAAAACTCAAGAAGTTAGACACCAACAACCCAAATAACCCAAGTAAAAAATGGGGTACAGAGCTAAACAGAATTCTCAACAGAGGAATCTCAAATGGCTGAGAAGCACTTAAAGAAGTACTCAGAGTCCTTAGTCATTAGGGAAATGCAAATCAAAATGACCCTAAGATTCCATCTTACAGCCATCAGAATGGCTAAGATCAAAAACTCAAAGGATAGCAAATGCTAGCAAGACTATGGAAAAAGGAGAACACTCTTCCATTGCTGGTGGAAATGCAAACTTGTACAACCAGTCTGGAAATCAATCTGGCAGTTTATTGGAAAAATGGAAATAGTTCTACCTGAAGACCCAGTTATACCACTCCTGGGCATACAGCAGATGCTCCATCATACCACAAGGGCTTGTACTCCACTGTGTTCATAGCAGCTTTACTTGTAATAGTAGAAACTAGAGACAATTCAGATGACCCTCATCCAAAGAATGAGAAAGAAAATGTGGTTCATTTACACAGTGGAATACTATTCAGCTATTAAGAACAAGGACATAGTGAGTTTTGCAGGCAAATAGATGGAACTAGAAAATATCATCCTGAGTGAAGTAACCCAGACCCAAAAGGAAATGCATGGTATGTACTCACTTATGAGTGAGTATTAGCCATAAAGTACAGGATACCCATGATATACTCCACAGACCCAAAGAAGCTATACAAGAAGGAAGGCCCAAGAGAGCATGTTTCAATCTTACTTAGAAAGGAGAATAAAATAGTCATAGAAGGCAGGTAGAGGGTAAGAACTGGGTGGGAGAGGGAATGGAAAGGGAAATCGGGGAGGAAGTTCAGGATCAAGTGTGGGAGAGTGTCCCACGCGCTATTTGGTCTCGCCAGCAAGAACCCACGCAGACACACGGATCCTTCTGCAGCAAAGCGTTTATTGAAGCTGATGATGATGAAAAGAGGAAGACCCCGAGCCCCAGAATGGCACTGCTTATATAGCCCTGAGGCAGCGTGTCCTCCACTGATTGGCACGCCCCAGGAGTGGGCGGTGATTAGTCATGTACACCCTTAATGCGCAAGCGCTTCGGGTGAGTCACCC